>JAMKQA010029463.1:0-33937 GCA_024699735.1 Posidonia australis
TATATATATATATATATATAGAGAGAGAGAGAGAGAGAGAGAGAGAGAGAGAGAGAGAGAGATAATATCAAGTAAGGACGGTCCTTACTTTTGTTGGTAAGACCTTTCATCTTGTCCATCTATCATAAACACTAATATATCATCATAACCGTCTAATGAAAATGGGAAAAAAAAGTAAATCAGTTAAGTAATGTCTCGTAAATTATGTCGGTGCATTATAAATATCTTTCCACTTCCATTAAATATACACATGTTAGTTACACTTATAATCTAAAAGGTGGGCCACGACAAAAAAATCAACACAAATTATGACAATTTCCCACCATAGAAACAACCTACGTCATTGTAATATCTTGGTTTCCTATAATAATGTGTGATTGGAATCTTACCTTCCGTGAAATCAGCCCACGTTTGATAAATCAATTGTTCATATGTGGATCATAGCCCTCAAAAAAGGAAGTATTTGATATGATGCAACAAAACTATTAATGTTTGAAATTGATAAAATAAAAATAAATATTTAAAACATTAAAAACAACTAACCGTAGGATTTGCTTTTAACAGTATAAGATGAAGGCCTTTACCAATCAAAAGTAAGGATGGACCTTACTTGATAATTTGCCTATATATATATAAATCCACACCACAAATAACTAAGTGCAGGGATCCAGGTCTGGTTCGGCAAACCAAACCAAAACGATCGACCGAATCAGGGCTCAAGGGACCAATTCGGCTGACCAAAAAGGGATCGGTTGACTGAAATCCCCTAACTCAGCATATCGTTTCCGGCTGGTCGATCGGATCAGGTGTTGTGTTAACACCCAAGACCTAGTTCGATAGACTGAATAAATTCAGTCGACGGAAAACAAAGGTCAAGGGAACATCCTAGGAGCCCAAAATGGTATGACATTTGTGAACCAGGCTGAGTTAGGACACCTAAAAATGAGACCTAAAGTCTCAAACCCTGCAAACACCAATACAAACCAAGCAAACCATATATTAAAATGAAGATCTCGATGAGATCTTTCAAACCAGGAAAATAACATAGGGATCCATTAAGTAGATCCCAAGAAATCAACAAAAATCCATAAAGGGGCACTATTCATCCCATACAATAAATACAGTCATAAATAGTCTACAAATGCACAATAAATGCAATAAAATTTACTATAATTACAAACACACAATCATGGCCTTAGGAATCAAATTGGAAATAAAAAAGAAGCCTACGGGATGCGTACCTCCATCGAAGGTGTAGCGGTGAACAGTGGCACACCTCCTCCTCCTTCGGCCATGAGCAGCTCTCCTCCTCCTCCTTGCGACGATGGTGCGACAGCAACGGTGGTGGCAGTCTGTCCTCCTCCCGGCCATCTCTCTCTCTGTCAACCCTCTCATGTCTCTCTCTCATTCTCCCTCTCTCTCCCTTACTCGTGCGGGAGAAGATGGAGAAGAAGAAGGGGAAGGAAGGGTGGGGTCCGTGAGAGAAGAGAGAAAGAAAGGAAGGAAAGAAGAAAAGAAAGAAAGGAAGCTACAGTACAAGACCAAATCACGCGACTTCCCACGTCCACGTGACTCGTGCCACCAGAGACCAACTACCTAAACACGTCAACCAAACTTTGCAGCCTAGAACAAACCCACAAAACTCCTATGAGAACTGACACGGCATCTGAACCACACGACACCAATAGGTCAGAAACCTACAATAAAGGTGTAAGACACCATTGAGGACATGTCCAACATTGGACATTAGGACCCTCCATGCCAAAGACAGCTGAATCCCATCTAACTTATCTCACTAAAACACCACTTCTAAATCTGGATCGTTACATAGTCGTTAAGCTCTTTGCCTGTAATGTTTGGAAGTTGTGGTGTAATTACACGTGATAATGTAAGGGGAAGAAGAAGAAGAAGAAGAAGGGGACGAAAGGGTGGGCCTCGTGAGAGAAGAAAGAAAGAAAGGAAGGAAAGAAGAAAAGAAAGAAAGAAAGGAAGGAAGCTACAGTACGAGACCAAATCATGCAATTTCCCACATACGCGTGACTCGTGCCACTAGAGACTAACAACCTAAACACGTCAACCAAACTTTGCGGCCTAGAACAAACCCACAAAACTCCTATGAGAACTGACATGGCACCCGAACCACACAACACCAACAGGTTAGAAACCTACAATATAGGCGTAAGACACCAATGAGAACGTGTCCAACATTGGACATTGGGACTCTCCATGCCCAAGACACTTGAATCCCATATAACTTATCCGACCAAAACACCACTTCTAAATCAGGATCGTTACATAATCGTTAAGTTCGTTGCCTGTAATATTTGGAAGTGTTGACACTCCAATTTTGCAATCACTTGGCAGCAGGCTCCTCTAGAAAGATGCTCTGGTTGCAACCACCACACATAAACCCTAACTCCACTAAAACCCTAAACCCTCAAACCCACTTAAGCCCACACAAACCTACTCTAACCTAATCAAAGCAAAAACCAATAATTAAGAATCAAAATCAAATAAAATTCATTTAAAACATCTAAAACCCTAATTAATCAAGTGAAAACCCCAATTAAAACTAAAGTTAAATAAAATCCACTTAAAATCCAAGTTAATCAAGTGAAAACTCTAATTAAAGTCAAAGTCAAATAAAATCTATTTAAACCACTTTAATCTATTTAAATTCAAGGAAAAAACCTAAATTAAACTTAAAACCCTAAAAACCCTAATTTAAAGTCACTTAATTAAGCTAAAAACCCTAATTTAAACTCAAAACTTTAATTAAAATCCAAAAAACCTAATTAAACTAAAAACCCTAATTAAAATCTAAAAACCCTAAATTAAACTCAAGATTTTAATTAAAACACAAAAACCCTAATTAAACTAAAAAACCATTAATTAAAACCCAAAACCCTAATCAATTAATCAAACCCAAAACCATTTTAATCCATTTAAAACTAAAGTAATCCAATTAATTAAATTTAAATGACCAAGTAAAACCTTAATCAACTTAAAAGGTTAAAACACAAATAAATCCATCCTAAATCTCAAATTAATCATTAATCATCAAATTAATCCTAAATTAAACCACTAAAAAAAATATCCAAAAAACCATTTCCAGGCCCAAGCCCAACACTATTTCATTCATACATTAACCAAGAACTTAGGAAATCAAAGAAAATAATTCCAGCGACCAACCCTCACAGTCGGCGACATCCTAGCATTTCTGGCAATTCCGACTGCACCCACTCTCTCCATCCCTCCTTCCCCATGTAACACCAACTGCCTTCAGCCACGCTCCACAACTTCCACCCCTCTTCAAGCGATAAAAACCCACCGTGGAGGAGGGTCAAAGGCCTGGAAGGCCTTACCGGAGAAAAGCCCGTCGCCGACAGCCCTTCACCAACCATTTGGAGACCGATCCTTCCCCCTGTTTGAAACCCAGAGAAGACCCCTCGAACTCTCAGTGAAACCTAGAGCACCCCCTCCAGTTTTTACAACCTTGAAGCCTCACCCACCATCGTAGGAGCATCAACCACCAGAGGAGCGTCGTCGGTAAGCCTCATCGGGAGAACAACAGCCAGGTACCCCTCCTCCCCTTTTAGCTCCAAGTCTTTTCCTTTTAGTCCTCAGGTTAGGTTGAGTCTTCCAAACGTGGTTTACTGGAGTGGGCGGGCCCTGTGCACCGTCGTCTCCTCCTCTAATGGTGGGTTCACCACCATCGACGAGGCCGTAGGCCTCCTGGAGCCATGCGAGGCCCCATGGGTTGTTCCTCCCTCTTCCTCCTCCTCCTTCTTGAGCTTCCATTGCTCAGGAGGAGTTCAGTTAGCCACCTACGGCAGGAGCCCTCGCTGCTGGCCCTGTGACCACGGTCAGTTGCCGTCGAGACCCACTGTGCACTCTGGACGTCCTCCACTGCTCACAACCACCTCCAAGTGACCCACCACATCGCCACAAACCTCGCTAGGCTGCCGGGTCGTTGTCCCAGAGACTGGAGCACCGCCCATACCTCCACTGTTGTCGTCTCCGGCACAGGAAACGGGAGGAGCACTCCATACCTGCCTGGTCCTCTCCAGCACCTTCAGGAGTCCCTTTAGGCCTCCCTGAAGCTTCTCCGGTACTCGCCGCGCTGTCCTAGCTGCCGCATCGCTGCCAACTCCCTCCACAGTCATCTTCTCTGGCGTTAGCAGTTGCTCGCCGAAGTCAGAGGTGGGGGAGTCATCTTAGGCCTCCCTAGTCCTACCCACCACCCTCGAAAGCTCTATCGTGCCTTCCTCTAGCTTCCTGGGTCGTCGTCGGAGTCCTCTAGTCGCTGTGCCACTGCTAAAAGCCCATCAGAGATCAAGAACTAGTGAACTTCGAAGGGTAGTTTTTAGTTTAGGTCCAGTTAGTTTTAGGTTTTTATTTTTAAGTCCTTAAATCATTTCATTTAGGTCAAGTATTTTTGTATTTAAGCCTTTATAATTTTAAATAACTTTTGTTTCTTTATTCTGTTTCTGTAAATATTGCATCATGTCCCCTGAACTTTCTTATTTTCATTTTCTATTCTGTAAAAATTTGTTTTATTACAGTTAAGTCCCTGAAAACATGTTTCTTTTATAATTAAGTCTTAGAATTTCGCATTTTTCCCCCAAAGTTCTTTGAAATGAATTTTCTATGTAAAATTTACATCCATAACCTTGAAGTAATCCATAATCACACTGATCATGTAGAAAATTTGATTTCTATTGCATTTTGGTATTGAAATCTTGCATGTAAGCCTTTGAACTCAATCCATAATGTTTTCTAGACATGAACATCTATACCCAGGCCCCTGAATCTTTTCTTAAATCATTAATCATAGTTTTAATTGTATTTTAAATCACATTTTGGTATGTTTCACATTTATTGATCACCTGTGCTTGTAAATCACCATATGAATAGAGTTTTCATAAAAAAAATCACGTTTGCAATATAAGTTGCGGTGTAATTACATGTGATAATGTAACACACATCTTTACATATGTTTACTCCTGCTGTTGTGAACTTCAATTTGTACCAATAGAATAGTAGGTATTGAAAACTCAAGTTTAATTTTACTAAAGGGTCCGTTTGTTTGTAGTTTATTCATCAAATTTTATTTTTCAAAATGTATGAGTCAACATGAACATAGTAATTTTTTTACTGGCTTCTAAAGTCAAACAGAAAAAAAAAACTCATGTAAGTAGTTTTTTGATTTTTTTTATCAATGGAACTTAGTAACACAAAGAATCAAAAAATCCCAGACGTAATCAAACATATCCTAAGAATAGATGGAGACACATAACATTTTGACAAAGTCAATATCAGACATTAATTGGAGTGCACAGTCAAATAAAAAAAAAAACATATTTTAGCACCTGGTTGTCTTATTCTAACAACATTTCGTTAGAAGAAAGGTGCTTTCTTGTTTCAGTAGATTAATGAATCCTTAAGAGAGGACAATGACTCATTGTCGCAGTGATTGAGAGAACTTTAAATTCATCATAGACCTTAAATTCGTATCCTGAGACATACATAAAAATTCATCTAAACGAATCCTTTGAAGAGGATGATGATGCCACTTATAACGTTCGAAGACATAGTCTGCCAATTTCTCATCATTAAGCCTAGATACCCACCATCAGCTGAGTATGGTCCCACCCTCGCTACTCTTCTCAGCCGTTGGATTTCTGTCATCCCTTTGCGTACAGACTCTTCACCTCCCGTTACGTAGAACGGTAGTCATCTGCCTCTACCCCATTACGTCCAAGCAACCCAAAGATGACTCGTCGCCAGACATCTCCGAGTCCACGCGCACGTTGGAGATCGATCAAAGTTGACATCCGCAAGACACGGCAGAATACATTGATGGCGTAAGGATATCTCCAGTGCAAAAAGGAAAAAGCATTTATTTAGAATATTCCTAAGCCGACACGTGGATCTGCCGTTCCAGAAACCGTGATATCACCCTGGGGGCGACCTTCCCCGGCCCAGCCCCCAACAAACCCCGTTCCGGTTTTCCTCGTCCCATTCCTGCGACAACGGAACAAGAAAAATCTCCCGCGGTGCGATTGCGGATAATCCGCAGCTCTTCCGCCCTCGCAAATCTTCTGATTCCCCTCCATCCTCTGTTGGTGGTTGTTGAATGGGAAGGAGAACTTGTCATGTAAGAGAATCTCGAGTCTCGAAACGTCTGAAATGGGCATTAAGTCCGTTGTTGCGGTTTTTTTCCTGTTCAGATTCGTTATTCTTGTTGTGTTTTGGTTTGTGATTTTTTTTTTTTTGGGAATCTTAGGGAGTTGAGGGGTGTCGGTGGCTTGCGGCGGCGGCGGCGGCGGCGGTGATTTCGATTTGCTTGTGTTCGGTTTCGGTGGCGAGAGGTAATTCGATTGCGCGTCCTCACTGTCTTTTATGTTTCTGCAAGGAATTGCGACAGTCACGTATCGTTCAGCTGGGATCCCATTCCCCAAGAAACAAAAAGGAGTCCATCGGAGCCCAAGGCCCACTTGGTCAGGCCTACAATACGTGAGTGTAACCCAATAGTCCTTCCATTTCCATGTTATTGGGAAAACACTTGAGTCAAAGGTATTTTAGGATCGTTGGGTAAAGTTTCAGTTTCTGGACCCAAATGGGGAAACTAACTTTTGACTGGAAGCAGTCCTATCTTAGTTCTTAGAAACGTAAAAGAATCACTGTTCCAAAAGTTATTTGATTTTGAAAAATGATTGTAGAACTATTAGATTATTGTAGATTCTTATTGGATACTATATGTTCAAAAATTGTCTAAAATCTTTACCAAACAAACCTTTAATATAGGTTCATGGTTATTTAACTTCCATCCATCACTTCTCACTAAGTGATGTGGGTTATATACATCCGGGGGATCATTCTCTTCTACTCAATCTCTTGACGTCCTTGTCAAGGTCGAAACTAGGATCACTAGGTAGTGTATCTCACACTTCTTGCTCTGATATCACTTTGTCATGACTTGAGTTCAAGGTCGACTTAGTTCGGCCCACGATTCGTGATCGTGTAGCTCATGATTTATTTAAATCAGAATTCTTTCATTTTTGTACCATTGGAAAAATATTTAAGCCATAAGATACTCTAACATAGGCCTATGGTTATGTAGTCTCCACCCATTACTTCTCACTAAGCAGCGTGTTGTCTTTTTAATCTACGGAAACAAGATGTAGGCTGTGTGTTGCATTTACTTGCTCAAATTTGAAGTCGTTGCAATGATTTGGTATTCCATAAGTAGGAAAGAATGAAGGGTTATGTAATTGAAGCATCTTGTCAACTCTATATGTTTCCTATATACATTCTTTCTTGTATAAGAAAGAATGACCAAAGCCTTGGAATTTTCTGTGTATGTGTGTGCTGGTTTGGGGGGAGTGGGGGGTGGGGAGTGTGTGAATGAACAACTATAATTTCACGAGTCACATATTAAACGTTGATTGCATGCTTCCAATAAATTATTAGTACATGGGGATTTTGGGATGCTAGGGGAGGCCATGGCCTTCACCTGCCCCTCGAGTTTCATCCCTGCTTGCCTATGCTCATCTCGTTTCTGACATGGTCAAGGTGGCAGGCACTCAAATGGGTCAAATTTATGAATCTCTTTAATCTTTATGCATAGTTGATATTCCTCTCCTCAGGAGTGTGATATTTTTAACTAATAGAGCATTCTCAAATTTTCTGTAATTTGATCCGATGCCATTGTACTATGCATTTTTTTTTTTGCCAGTTTTGTTTCGTTAGCATTTAACATACTGTTTACAGGTTATTTGATTCATTAGTTCATACTTCTTTAAGGTTTTATTTGCCTGACTTGTGTATGAAAACTATCAAGTTGAGCTCAGTGTCACCAATCTGAGCTCCTTTTTGAATGACCGAGCATCTAAATGAGAGTCCAGTGGCTGAAGTTGAACAACATTATGGAAGTATCTACATACAAAAGTTTAAGTGATTTTGAGGGGTCAGCTTAGACATCCAAAATCTATAAGCTGAACATTTTTCTAGTGCATCTGATAAAATACCTATCCTTGCATGCTTAGATTTCTGTTTCAGATGCTTAAAATCATGTTTTAGGCTCACAGTACATATCAAATATAATGGTTTGGGTACGAATAAAGTTGAAGGACATCATTGGTTAAAATGAAGTGGTGCCTCACCAGGCCCACTCCCTAGTCCTTACTTTTTTTTAATATACTTCTTTGATACATTGTAGTTGATATTTATTTTTAGTATTTACATAAGAATACATGGACATATGATTGTTTTTGTCAGAGAGGAAAGAGAAAAAAATAACATTGCAAATAACCTTCATCTCTCTTAATTCGAGAGGATTTGGTGAAATTCTCAACAGTCAACACATAACAGTATATAACATATATCAAAAACAGTGGTATAGATTTGACACTAAAATCTTCTTTATTCCTTACTGAAGTTTGTTGATAATCAGTACAGAGCTAAAGGTGAAACATGAGGACTACAGCCACGTTTACAATCATACTCTTGCCACAATTCTGGTGGAGTACGCCTCTGCTGTAAGTTCTGGGGTATTGTCCCAATATTCATGTTTTATCTTGAAGATGATTATGCTTGAGTAGGAAACTTTGCACTCAATTGTCTTGTTACATAGTTCAACTTCATTCAAGTCATTTAATTCTGCAAACTATTGACATTGTAGTTTAGAATTTTAGATGTGCATATCATTCAAAGTTTCAGAGATTCATGTTAAACATATTATCTTCTCTTGACATTGATGAATTGTTCAAACTTTATGCCATATACTAAAGGTGTTTATGCATTTCCAGATGAGCATGTCTAATGTCTTAATAACTTGCCTACATCAGTGCATTCTTTGAAGTCCTTACAATTATAGTTTATTTATTCACGTTAATTAGATTAAAAGTGGCCCATATTAGACATAATAATACAATGTAACCTACCTAAGTACCTATATGCGCTTTTTTAAAATTTTACCTTTTCTGTATTTCCAGGTGTATATGTCTGATCTCACTGAACTATTTACTTGGACTTGTTCAAGGTGCAATGATAGAACTGAGGTATTTTGCCTTTTCTTTCTTTTTCCACTGACATGTTGAAACTTTGACCTTGTTCAGTGCTAAATGCTGGAATTCTGACTTTTTTTTTCTAATTGTTGGATGAATTACTTAATTTCCTATACTGGTGAATTCAGGGGTTTGAGATGATAGAGCTTATAGTTGACGTACAGAACTGCTTACAGGTTCATTTTTATATGTCTTTATTTAGGAAATTTTATATGATGTTGGTCATTTTTCCCATTAATGCTCCTAGAATTATCTTGAACAACCTTGCAGGCATTTGTTGGAGTGGATGAGAATCTCAATTCCATTATCATTGCATTTAGGGGTACTCAGGAACACAGGTGTATCATCGTGATTGCTTCTTTGCATGTGAAATGTATGATTTTTTATGTTGGGAACTTTAAATCCATGGTGGATTTTCATTGGGGAACAGATGGAGAGTGCATCTGGCTTTCCTCACTTTGCTATCTATACTATTTTCTTTTCTTGTTTGAATATCACTGTTTTTATGATCTTTAGCAACTTATTTCATATGACTTATAAACTGGAATATACACTTTTAGGTAGAACAATCTTGTGATTATGTTTGTTCTCCTCCTTCCATGCATGAAACCACTTGGAGGACTGTGCAAAGTTGCATACTGTTCTTACTTCTTAGTTTCTCCTTCTTTGGGACCAACCCTTTCGAAGGAAGCAGAAGCAAGAATTCCAGAAAAGTGAAATATATGAATTTGAGAAACAACATTTACAGTCAAACTGCTAATGCTCTCTGCTCTGTGCGGATTTGGAAAAGTGCAAAATGTTGAGTATTCTACCTTCTTCAAAGTTCATAACTATAGGTTTATGATATTGTGCAGCTTACAAAATTGGGTAGAAGATTTGTTCTGGAAGCAGCTTGACTTAAACTACCCAGGCATGCCAGACGCAATGGTATGTTGTGTTACATTATTATGTTATATAGTAAAGGAATTCTAGTGATATTTTTTCTTTAACCAATGGTATATTTATTTGGTTTCAGGTACATCTTGGATTTTATTACGCTTACCATAATACAACTGTACGTTCTGGGATTCTTGATGCTGTTCAACGGGCTAAGTACTTGTATGGGGATATTGGCATAATCGTGACTGGACATTCAATGGGAGGGGCTATGGCTTCCTTTTGTGCGCTTGATCTAAGTGTAAATTCTTGTACTTCTACTTGCATCGTTACATTTATTATGGAAGTTCTGCTTGCCAACTTTGACAAATGTGATGGAGGATGTTGACTTGAGTTCCTTCGTTACAATAACTAGATTTGGTCCATTATGGATGCAATTTACGGTATAGAATTTTTTATAAATTCTGACCAAAATTATTCCTCAAAAAACTGTTCGAACTCTTGCTTTTTGTATATCTAGTGACATACACCTGTCAGAATGCTGGCATTGCTAGTTTTCTAGAGCTTTCATGATGATCAGATGATGTTTTATCATAGGCAATATCTTAATCTACCTGCTTTTTTCTCCTATAATTTGGTACCTTTGTTTATTCTGAATTTAAAATTATGACATATTTTTCCATTATATTGTACTGGACATGATAAATTTTTATTTCACATGTATGATGTATCTCTTAACTATTCCTTTTTTCAGATTAATTGCAAAGTGCACGATGTCCAATTGATGACATTCGGACAACCTCGTGTTGGAAATGAGGCCTTTTCATCATATTTCTACAAACATGTGCCTCATACAATTCGGGTGACTAATAGGCATGACATGATCCCACATTTACCTCCATATTATCCTCTCTTTCCAAAAAAGACCTATCACCACTTTCCTAGAGAGGTAGGCTAATTCGTTATTATTCTAAGTCATCTGCATTTTGCATGTTCTTGAGAAATATACATTTAGTCCAGCTCAAGTTAATTTCGCTGAATATAAGAGAAGATGTTGCTCATAGAATTAAAGCAGGGTTTGTGAAATGGAGAAATGCATCTGAAATTTGATGTGATAAAAGAAATTAAGAATACCTGTGAAACTAAAAAAAATAAATCTATAGGACATTTATACATTTAACTATGCTTTATGGCACAGACAGTTGAGCAGTTAAAAAAGAACTAGTTTAAATAGTAAGTGTAGCTCAGATGATGATGTTAAAATGGATGAATGATGGTACTGTAAGCGATAAAAAGGGATGAAGTCATTTGCAATATGATGATGGTAGCACCGACTGTGGATATAATGAGAGAGAACCAGCTTGGGTGGTTTTGTTGTAGGCAAAGAATATTTTTAGGTGTACCTGTATGGAAGAGAGAACCAATTAGTTTTGATAAAATTGAAAAATGTAGAGAAAGACCTAAAGTTACTTGATTAGAAATAGTGAAAAAGGAACCAAGAATACATAATTTAACAGAGGACGTAGCACTAGATAGTAATAAATGGAGAGATGGATTTATGTTGACCACCCCACATTGTGGTATGTATGGCTTGATGGTTATTGTTATACAGGTTAGTATTCTGTCGGTGAATTCTCTAGCTGCTGGGAGCAGTGTTATGCTTCCTATTTCACAAAAAAATCTCACTTGGATGATTAATCTGAAGCTGAAATAGTAGCTGCTGTCTGTACTCTGAAAGTCATTTGATTTTTTCAATTATATTGTGATCCCATGTGATAATTTATTGCCCGTTTGAAGTTACTGTACTAACAGCACATGACAAATAACTCGACCCTATGCCTAATTTTCAACTGCACCACCATTAAATTTGGCCGTGAATTTTTTTCTCCTGCTTTGTTTCCTCTTTACACACGATCATTTGTGAACAACCAGGTGTGGATTTACGACTTTGTACTGGGAAGCCTAGTGTACGAAGTCGAGAAGATATGTGACCGTTCTGGCGAAGATCCAACTTGCAGCAGGTAAAGCATCATTTTTTTTTGACGCTCTTCTCAACAATGTGCAAGTACTACTCATTCTGCTCTTTTAATGATTTGGTTTAAGATCCGTGAGCGGGAAAAGCATCGTAGACCACCTCTGTTACTTCAATGTTGCGCTGGAGGCCGATACTTGGGGATCTTGCAAGATTTTGATGAATAAACACTTGCCAAACCTGCAAAGCGATGATCATGGCAACTTCGTAATGGTGAAGGATATTCCAGCTTCATCAGTTATAAGATTGAATACAGAACCTAATACAAGCACGAGCTCTTTAACATGGCATACTATGTAAATCGTGTAAGAGTGATACCATGTAAACACTGTATATCCCCTGTGGTCTGTGTAAATAATAATCTAATGCTATAATTATTAATTGATTTTAAAGGCTAGCCTTTGGGAGTCCGCACATCATACATTAGCGTCGGTTATCTTGGTTATCAGAAGAACCTCGAGATTATGAAGATGCAATCAAAATGTCAAATCCACTTCATATAAAATGAGAGCAACCCTAGAGAAATATTTATTCCTTGGATTGATTAAAATACATGGTAGAGAAACATTTGATCATGACAACAGAGAAACACATGGTAGAGAGACATTTTTCTTTTCTCACGATCCTAGCCTAGGCCTATTGGCTAAACTCTTTTGTGATGAGTTTGTAATCTTACTATCGTAAGCAACTTGCATACAATCATTAACATGGACCAAGGCACTTAAGACCAAAAGGTACTTAAGTAGCAATTCACTTTTTTATATACATGTCTTTGATCTTCCAGTTATCTAGTATTAGACTAAATATGCTAAACTACCTTAAGCATATCTCAAGATATTACATTTTACTCTACTCAAACCTCTTGTAGTCTTTGCCGAGTCACTCTAAGATCATCAGACAATGTGGGAAACAAAAGATGGTCCATACAACCTCTATAGATGGCTTCAACCAACACTCTTTGGTGTAACATTTAGCCTCATTCAACAATTAGTTCCTACACTTTTGATTAGCATCTTCAAATTATATGGTATAGGACTAAATATGTCAAACTATCTTAAGCAAGTCTTGTGGCAAACTATGATAGTACTCCACACACATAGAGGGAGATTTTCAATAATGACAGTGGTCTAGAAATAATTAGGCCTTACAACATAAGTTTTTTTTTTATATTTTAGCTTTCAGATATTTTAGATTTTTCCTTTTCTCTATTTTTTATACTTTTTCAAGAATTTCTATTATTTAATCACTTTTATTTACTTGTTTTTTCATAGGTCCACAATCCATGTATCTAGATTGTTGACCGTTGGGGGAAAAAAATCCTCATATCAAGAGGTCATATTTCCTATAAGTACTTAGGTGGTGAATATCAACTGGTGGATTTAATAAGATTAGATGAACGGTGGAGAGGCAAACTCGAAGGCAAAGGTGGGGTGACGACAGAGGAAGTGAACAATGTAGTACACGAGTGAAGCTGATAATAGAGGAGGAGGTTAGTAGTGTGGTACATGGGAGAGGAAGAGGTGGTGGAGGAATCAGGTAGTGCGGTGCATGAGAGAGACCAAAGGAGAGGGAGGAGTAAGCACCTAATGAAATTTCACCAGTAGGTGCCTATAGGTGCTTATTTTTTTGATGTGTACAATATCATGATTCATTTAAACAACTATGTGACACTACATTATGTGGGTGCATGTATTACATATTTTTTTACCTTTATCCAAACATATTTACATTGTATATTTTTTATATACTTTAATCATGTACAACAAAATCATAGACTAGAATTTAGAAATAACAGACAAAACATGTCATTATCTTAGTCTTTCTTTAGATGTAGAATAAGAAAAGTAAGAATAAGTTAAAAATGGTATTAATATTTTGATAGTATTGCTATTTAATTTAGAAGTGATTTTTTTAAGATAAATAAATGTATATAAAGAGATATTTTGGTTTGAATGAAAAATGAAATAAGTATAGGAATAAATGTTGGAATAAGTAAAAAACATGTAAATTAATAATAATCAACTTGATTATTAAGATATATATTTAATTTAAAATATGTATACATTATATTATATATGTATTAATTTTTAAATAAAAAATAAATATATCATGTATATATGTGTGTAAATAAAAATAACCTAATAGAATAACTTTATTCCACTTTTATCAAAAAATAACTATTCTAGAATAAATAAATTAAAATAAGAATTACTATTCTAAATTTATTTTATTTTTTTACACAACTAAATAAAATAATAATCCCTATTTTAGAGTTACCACCCAAATGGTATTTGTTACCACAATAGGTATCTTATGAATCGCACTGTAGAGAGAGAGAGAGAGAGAGAGAGAGAGAGAGAGAGATAAACCTATATATTTCAAACGACGAGGCCAATTACTTAATGCATCAATACCAACAGCTATTTTTAGAATTCATAATGGCTTAAGAAATAACAGTCTATCCGAAACCTGAATCCATGACCAAGTATAATTTCATAGACATATAAGTGATCATATCACATAATAATATAACAACAAAACCTTCAAATACAAGCTGCCGTACAGATCTCTAGGCCAAGGTTGGTAGCTTCCTTTTTCTGTAGCTAGGCTCCGAAACCCTAAAAGTCCATACCTGAGCAACACATTGTACATGGAACATCTGTTTAGCATACACGTCCTAGTACTTTTTATCTGTGCTACTCAATCAAGCAGTACGAACAAATGAGCTAGGAGCCCAGGAAGTAATTTGATCTGGCCGACACGAAAAGTACGCCTGCAGCTGGCAATTTGATTTGGTGATAATGTAACCTTTATTCTCATGCTGAGAACAAAATGATGGGAGACGGACAACTTCCGAAAAATGACTGTAATAGCCTTTCTGCTAAAGACCAAATTCACAATGTAACCTGATTTATGCCGAAGAAAACCTTTTAACTACTCATCTGTACCATCACAGCTGCTTATTGGATTTGCTCGTTTTCTCTCTCTCCAGTTCTCACCCCACACTTTGGCCTCTGCGATTGCTCTTTCTCTGTCAAGATCTCTGTTGGGATTTTTTGGGGAATCTCTGGCCTTTCCTGCATGGATAGGGCTGTCCCTATGAGAGCCTGGAGTCTCCATCTCATCCAACCCCCATTTCGTTTCAGAACTAGCAGAAAGTTCACCTCTGCCTACTTCTGCCCCAATGCTCACGACACGTACAGGTTCCTTTGTCCTCAAGTCTGGAGAATTCCGATGAGGTGAATGGACACTATAGCTATCAGTCCGATAACCAAGGTTTTTCCGGTCTTCTCTTGCTCTAGGGGTTGATGGACCAACCCTGTTACCATGTGCTGCATTTGGGTCATATGTCTGCGATGCTAAATACGACAGAGCAGTAACAACATCTCCAATAAGAGGCCGTGTTGCCGCTTGTTCCTGTAGACACATTGCAGCAACAGCCAGGGCCTGGTACAAGCCTCTCATAGGATAACGACCTTGCAATAATGGATCTGCCATCTTTGGGAACTTCCTTCGATCCTTGAATAGTGGTCGAGCCTGCAAAAAACATACAAATGAATTACAGAAGGGACAGAAATTGCTTGCTCTCTACCGAATTAGTTGTTTAGTAGTGTAAACCCCTCTCTATGAAGTTCCAAAGCCTATCTTACACTTCATATTGGCAATGGATAAATCAGATCAGTAAGTAGCTCCACAAGAATGATTAAGCAGCAAACGAATTTCAAATCCTTAAAAATGAGCTACTGGTTGAAAAGAAAACAAAAGGTTAAGACCAGACCCACGCCACCAAATTGTGTTCTCCAGCAACTCGAGTGTTGTCAATTGCTTTCCGTCCAGTGATTAGTTCAAGGAATACTACACCAAAGCTGTAGACATCAGATTTCAGCGTCAGCTGTCCTGTCATAGCATATTCAGGTGCACAGTAACCATATGTTCCCATTACTCTTGTTGAGACATGAGTCTTGTCACCAACAGGACCAAGTTTCGCAAGCCCAAAATCAGAAAGTTTGGGATGAAAATTTTCATCAAGTAAAATGTTTGATGACTTAAAATCTCTGTATATAACAGGTGGATTTGCTTTGTCATGCAAATACTCTAAGCCCTTGGCTGCACCAGCAGCAATCTTCATCCTAGTATTCCAGTCCAGAGCCTCCTTGTCAGGTGGAATATCTGCAAAAAGGAGATAGTAAATACCATAGTTATTAAAAAGGGGGAAAATCACCTTTTTCTATTAAAAAAGGAAAAAAATTGAGAAAGCACAAGCCATGTTAAAGCTATAATGCACAATAAACACCACGAAATAGATAAGCAAATCATGAAGCATGACCTTCCTAATCTTGTGTTTAAGAACAAATTCTTACTTCTCTATCTATTCTAATTCAAAAAGAGGCCTAGCTGTACATCAACCAATGTGTTTTAAAATACTGTAAACTGAACTTTGTTAATACCTACAGAAGTAGCTGAACTGAAAAAGAAACTCTATAACTGAATTATGCCTGAGGTTTCAGGCTAGGAGGATATGCTAATGAAAGAAAGTTAAGGACAAGACAGCAAAGGAAAGGTACTGCACACAACTACATCTTCCATCAGTTCTATCAAATCCAACATGTGAAGCCCAGTGTCAAAGGTTAAACAGTTTCTTTTCGTCAAGCTCAATTTTACCCATCAGTACCCAATTTATATCTGTCACTTTAACTGTAAGTGGAGGGAATTCCTGCATTAGCTTATAATGCTGCATTTTTTGGTATACTTTGGCAGGCCTGTTTCTATTTTAGAATGTGAGATGTAATAAAATAGCAATTTCCTTCTTAGTTGTAAAGATGAGCATGTTGGTAATTTGCAGAAAGGATTTCCTTCTTTTAAGTTTTCATTGTTTGACAGGCCATTTTGTTTTCTATTTTTTCTTGATCATTACCAGACTTGAGCAGATGAACACTTGGACCATTCTCCTTCTTGGCAATTGGCATAGACAAATTTTGTTTTGCAAATGCTTTCAAGTTAAACCTTGAGGATGGTTCATCGACCTGAAGTTAGAATCTACTGAGTTGTGAGTTCATAAAGTAAAGAACAAGGGAATAAGAGTCTATAACGATTGAAGTTCTCACATTTGACATTTCTCCAAATAGGTATGTATCCATTTTTCGGTTGCAATAAGGACTAGAAAACCAGTAATTGGTGTTTGTACAGTCATGGGTGAAAACTCAAACAATAGCTGAATATAAGATTGGTCTATTTGTTGAATGCTTTCAATGAGGGCAAATTATACCACAATATAACATGTACTTTTTTAGTCGTTTTTTTTGTAGCAGAACAGAATTGTCATATCACTAATTTACCATGCATAAAAAACATAATGGCGGTCTGTAGACATAATCACATAATCTGAGTTAGGTTCACATAGTATGAAAAGTAGTACTAAAATGAAAGACTATGCAGTCAAAGCACTTGAAATTATATCATACTTGGCTAATAATACCAGAGGATATGGAGATTATTTAACTTATCTCATGGAAATGATTCACCGATTAACTGGTGAAATCACAACATCAATAGACTATATCTTGAAATTAGCATCATGTGGTTCAGAAAGGCACACAAAAACGTATAATTGGTAAATATTGGTTTGTCAGAGAAATTCTGGAAATATAATGTGGTTGTAATATCTTTGATAAAAATGTATTTATTGCTATTGCATTAATTGACAGTGAATTTCTGTTTTTTTTTTAGCATTTTACGATTATAAGCTGCATTCTGTATGAACACATCCATTGGTGCAACAGTAATGTTGCTCCATTGTGACATGGAGGTCATGTGTTCAAGTCATTGAAATAGTTTCTCTGCATGTGGAGCTAAGGCTGCAAAAATATGAAACTTCCCCAATACAAATTGGTGGGATTGTGTTCGTAATTTCTTAGGAATACCTCCACTCTCCTAGGACAAACCATAAGCTTACAGTTTGCATGATCTGAGTGCAACACCATCCTCTTAACAAATTTCCATTATACTTGGTCACTATTTGGCATGAGTGCCAACAAGTGAACTTCACCTCAACACTAAGGGTTCTAATATGTGGTAGGATGATCTTAATTGTATATCATCTAACAGTGTAAATAAAATAAGAAAGCTCTGTAGGAACTTAAAAAGTGAAACCAACAACAATGTACTGTGATACCTTCATTTCAAATGTTTTAAACATTTTAGTAATTGTATCTCACATTTATTTAGTATGATGTTTATTGATTATTTCGTATATTCCAATCTAGTAATCATTCTTCAAAGTTCAAATTGAAGGCTTAGTATTTTTTCTAGTTGCACAACGGCAAAATATTGGTCACAACTATACATACATTAAAAATATGGACACAACTTTTAATCTGATCCTTTCTGCAACCAACATAAAACTTTCTTTTGTATTAATTGTATTTTTCTATATAAGGGGTACCTTTTGTTTTCTTCATAACAATAACCACTAAGCAGTCCAAAATCGTTTTCTGGCCAGCCCTATAAAGTGTGTGCCTCTTCATAAATGCATTGCAACACATATGTTGCTACATGTTAACTGTCAAGCATCCTGCCTACTCTGTATAGATATAGATAGATAGCTGTACCCACCTACTTTGGAAATCCAAAGTTCACAACTATCATTGAGCTGGATCACAAACCTTTCCAAAAGGGAAATACATTAAACAAAATTATGGGCATTAACAAAATTTTACAAAAAATCTAGGGATTTCATTCTCAACTTAAGAATAACAGACAAAAAAAATCAGGATTGCCATTACAATTCTCTCTCTGGAAAATAAGTTATGTACTTAAAATGCTTGAAGTTGTTTTTAACTCATTCTAAGCAAAAATCCTTACTTGAGCCTTTTCTACCTTTTCTTTAGTTTGCGTAGTGCCATACTTATGGTTTTTTTGTATATTTGTTTGTATTCTTGCATTGGGAGCATCATGATTTTCATAGATATGTTGTTTTTTTGTATATTTGTTTGTATTCTTGCATTGGGAGCATTATGATTTTCATAGATATGTTGTATATTCCTCATAAAATTTGATGAATATTTCGAAAAAATGTTGTTGGCATGCATAAATTTCTATTTCAAAACAGTAGATCATAGTTTCTAACATAACAAAGATTGAAGAGATTCTACGATGTAATACAGAATATAGCGAAGAAATACAACATGAATATGAAATCTCATGGACAGAAATGGCGACTTGGAAAATGGAACTAATTAGTATAGAGATGATGACTAATCCCTCATGGGTGAAATATGATTTCTCTTGTTTAACATTTTTAGTAATTAGTAGAAAATCTTTTACCAATTGAACGTTAATAAAATGATCCCAATTACTAACAAGAATTGAACAAAAAATATATATTTAACAGATACTTGAAGACACCAACCTAAATATCAATTATCAAGGGTTTTTGGAGTTCCTTTAACGGTAATAGGTGGTATGTAATATTTGCACTTAGACAAATGCAACCTACAATTCAGGGATGTTTTGCCAGTATAAAACTTGATAAAAACTTATGAAAATAGATCTCTAAACTTAGACCATTCATGCATAAACTGTTGATTTTATATAAGCTCTTTAGAACTGTCAATGCAACAACTATGTCTTAATTCAACTATAGAGGGTCAGCAACATGAATCCTTCCTCTACATTTATTTCTGTCAAGTATTACATCCTCTGTTACGTGATGTATGGCTTGTATGCTTGGCTCCTTTTTTCGCTATCTCTAACCATGTTTTTGAAGTACTTTCCTGTGTCTCTTTTAAGTCCATCAAAATTAATAAACTCTCCATTCCTTACAGAACCTAAAGTTCCTTTTTAAATATTGTCAAACTACCGCAAGACAGTTCTCACTCATTTTGTCCTTAATTGGTGCTTGAGTGCTTCCCCCTTCCTATTGCAAATGACTACATTTCTAAATTTATCTCTTAATATTTTAACACTCATCCATCTTAACATCCTCACTTCAACTACACTTCCTTTTTGAACAAGTTCTTTCTTAATTGCCAAATATTTAGCCTTGCCAATGGCACAGAATTACCTATTACATTACAGCATTCCGACTGAATTGAAAGTTAGGTTGGTTCTGTTTTCCTGAGCATCCATCCAATTACATGTCTCAATGATGTTGAAAAGAGGATCCATTTGTTGCTTGCTTGCAATTTTTCCTTTTGCCATGTGAAATTGCACCTTTCATTTTGGTGGCAAAGTTTTGTTAATTAGTTGTTATTTTCATATACTCGGCTCTTTAGTTTTGTTTCATATCTTGTAATTCAGCACAACATTTAATTAGACTTGCACATATCCTCCTCCCTAGGATGTCTCAAAATTTTTGTCACCTGATGCCTTGATAACTATGGACAAGAAATAGTTGGTGCATCTATTTATTGTACAGACAGAAGTATAACCAAAATGAGAAAAAAATCTAATCTATTATATTCAGCATAGAAAACGAAATAATTTCCATGGAGAGGAAGGATAATCCTTACCATGCAAATGATCCTCTAAAGAACCAAAAGGCATAAACTCATAGACTAGGAGACGTTGATCTCCGTCAGCACAATAGCCAATCAAATTAACCAGATTTTGATGATGCAAGAGACTGAGCATGAGTACTTCCACCAAAAATTCTCTATTTCCTTGAAGACCGTTCCTATCAAGTTGTTTCACTGCAACAACCTATAGAAACAAATGCTCATTATTTAAACATAAATTTCTAGAGCTTAAACACTGATATTCTATGGCTTTAGGCATTTAGCTGTGCATCAGAAAATAATGAAAGATGGGAATGATGATTGAATGCAAAGATAAGTAGCAATAAAACAACAAATCACTTCAAATTGATAAACTAGAAATATTGCAAATTGACATGCCATGCTAGCATACAAACCTGTCCAGTACTCTCCAAGCGGCCTTTGTACACACGGCCAAATCCCCCTTCCCCCAGCAGACACTCTTCTCTGAAGTTCTTAGTGGCAGCAGCAAGTTCACGAAAAGTGAAAGTCTGTGCAGCAATGTGTGGGGCCGATTCTCTTGGTGCTGGAATATCTGAAGTAGTTCGTAACTTCGATTTATCTGCATCAATGCAAGCAATTTAGCAAACCCAATGCAAAGAAAGAAAAGGATGCCAAATAAAAAAAAACTCTTCCCATGTAAAACAAACGATTGAAAAAGAAGAAGCACACATCAACCAACATTGATGTATGGTACTCTGTAAACTAAGAGCAAGCGCAAAACATTAGTATCATGCAAAATGACGTTTTGAGCATAAAGAAACTAAAGCACAAAATTGCTGAGTCCATTGCTTAAGTTCCAAACTGATAAAACCTTCAGATTGGAAATTAAAGAAAGTGTCATGCTTTGTCATTGATCTGGTGAGGTACATACTAGTCTATGATAAATAATTCAGAAGAGAAACATGATGGTCAAGAACACACAGTCAGCCAAATATTATGCAAAGCAAGGGTTGAATTACAGATCCAAGAGCCGTCCAAAGAAATTGATCAACAGACAACAGATAGAAAGGTTACACGCACAACACAAACAGATACACACACAAATTAAACAATAAAGGCCATCACTTGTATAACAGTATAAAAATAGATAGATAGTGGAAATCCAGATGGAATCAAAACCCCCACAGATCATGCATAAAGATTGAGAACCAAGGTAAAAACCAAATCCCAAAAACCAACCAAAAATTAACCAAAAAAAAAAAACATTCCCCCACCACATCCGCCTAAACTCCAAATTCACCCCACAAAAACCGATCTTGAAACCCAAGTAGAAAATTTTACCAAAAAAAAAAAACAGAAAAATCACCAGAACCAACTCTTGCGATATGATTCGACCCGGCATCTGAAACGTCCTTTTTAAAATCCGCCCCTCCGCCTACTCCTCCCTTCACCTCACCCTTCCCCTTCTTCTTCTCCCCGCTCGATCCGCAGCACGGCAGGCATCCACCCATCTCCCAGCCCAAATCCACGACCCAACTGGGGAAGCAGAAGAAAAGGAGAGATCACACGACGACGACGACGGCGGCGGGGGTGATGGTGGTCACAGTGCTAGTCCTCCTCCCCCCCCCTTACTCCTGCTCGTGTACTCACCCGGGACCACCATCGCGATCGGATCGGTGGCGGTGGTGGGAAGAATTTGGGGGTTTGGTGGAGGAAACCGTGGCGGGCAAGGAAGCGAATTTGGTCTCGCCTTCCCGGGTCCGGTATGGTCTGGTTTCTCTTTCTCTCTCTAGCAGTGAGTCTGCTCTGTGTTGTTGGTGTGTCAAGAGGAGGAGTGGAGAGAGGAGGGAAGAGAAGTCAGCCGTGGTGACGGTAGTCGAGGAGAGAGAGAGAGAGAGAGAGCGCATTCAGCTCATGGAATTGGGGGAAGTGGACGGGTTGTGTCATGTCATCATGTGTGTCTAAAGGGTTTAATTTGGTAAATTACCACATTTGCCAAATTAATTGATTTCTGTTTACTTCTCTTTTTTCCTTTGTTGATTGGATTTTGTGTGATTTGAAAATTTTTTAATTGAAGTTTTTCTCTTTTCCTTTTCAAGTATAATATTTTTTTTTTAAAAAAAATTCAGTTATTTTCAATTCCTTAGATTTATTTTATTTTTTACAATTCTCTTGATATTTTCTAATTTTCCCATCCATTTTTGTTTTAAATTATTTATGTTTTCTACCGTAGGGCCCATAATTTTTTCCCATCGTAGGACCTTACTACTGTTGGAAAATCTACCAATATGCACATACCCTCCACGTTGTTGTTTTACCAAAGAAGCATGTCCAGCCTTTTGGAAGGATTATTATATTAGTCAGAGCAATTAACCTGTTGTAAGGCCGAGCAATCGTGTTACGCCACGTGTGTAAAATTTATTCAATTCCCTTGGTACTACCAAAACGGCAAAACCAAGCGATGGCTGGTTTTGTGCTCGCAAGACACCACGACCACCAAATTCTTGGGAAAATTATACGACAAGTCGTCTTTCGATTTGTTATTTCCTTCCTCACTTTCCTTTTTAGCCCTATTTTGCCGATCCGATTGTTTGGTAAATCGTGTGTTTCCAAGCGTTTAGGTTCCTGACGGATGCTCCAAAAGGGTAGGTATTATGATTATCGTAAGTCACAACTACCAAATAAGTCAATTCAAGAATGTTTTCGAGCAAAAATTTTGCAAATCTTTAGATCATATCTTAAAGTAAATCTCTTACAAGGATATATTTTCTTTCTTTCTTTTATCTGGATAAAAAATTACCTTTACCCCTTTGTATGTAGCTCACATCCAACGCAAAAGCCCCGTCGTCAAAAGGTGGAAAGGAAATAAAGTTGTAGATACGTTGGACAGACGGACTTTACTCTTAAGGTCTGTTTGGTAAAGTTTTAGTTTTTGAATCTAAGTGTAGAAGTTAATTTCTAATTAAAAGCTGTCATAATCCAACTTTTGGAAATATAAAGAAATTACTGCTCCAAAAGATACATACTTCTAAAAAACTGTTAGTAATTGGTAGAACTATTGGACCATTATAACTTCTGGAGAGAAACTATATGCTAAAAAACTGTCCAAAAGTTCTATTAAACGGATCCTTAAATTCTTACTTAATTTTGTCGTAGGAGAGAAAAATTCAGCTGCTTAATTTCTTACGATATCTTTCATTTGTGGTGCGTCGTCAATAATGAATTCATTGTATTTTTGTATGAATTTCGCTTGCAGGATGGAACGATGGTGATAAATGAAAGATTAAATCTGAGGACTAAGATTAACTCTTAGGTCACGTAGGGTATTGATTATAGATATACTGATTATATTAAAAAGTTAATTTTTTTTAGAAAATTATTTCTTATAGTTTTTTATTTTTAATGTTTTTAATAAGTTTTACATATAAAAAATAAACTTATATTTTTTAATAAATCAATTTTTTTAATAAATTTGATTTAATTTTTTTTTATAAATAATTATTTTCAATAAATTACAAAAAAAATTATTACCAAACACACACAAGTCTCCAATACAACACAAGACACTTCCATGGTGCACTCTAGGATTCTCTCCATTTAAAGAATTGGCAAGTACCTTCAATGGTGGCGAAATAGAATGTAGATGTTGTTACATAGAGTTTTCGGAGTAACCACCACTATTGTAGATCCAATAGGTGAGAAAGTACCAATAATAGTACCATAGACATTTAATTTCATAAACTATGGAAGAGGTGGTTCCCAAATGATTGCATCTTGAAGTGTAATGCGTGAGAAGAATAAAATAAAGAAGTCCCACAATTTATAAACCACTATTAAAATAATTGAATAAAAACATGAACCTTCAATGGTGACGAAATATAATGTAGATGTTGTTGTATAGAAGTCCTTGATT
Source organism: Posidonia australis (assembly GCA_024699735.1). NCBI lineage: Eukaryota > Viridiplantae > Streptophyta > Magnoliopsida > Alismatales > Posidoniaceae > Posidonia > Posidonia australis. The sequence continues at coordinate 24,370 of JAMKQA010029463.1, forward strand.
ATTTTTTTTTTGGTTCTACTTTTCTCTTTTTATCATTCTTTGTTATTTTATACCTTCGTACATTTTTAAAATTTTTTTTTTTACCAACATCATGCATTCATTATGAAATCTTTTGGCCCTTCTTCCAATTTTTAATCATTTATTTCCTAAGTTAATTAATTTAACTATATCCATTAAATGGTACCATTTGATTATATTAAATATTAAGTTTCATTTTTAAATGATATCATTTCAATTATGTTCAAACCATTTTAATTCTAATTATATTCATTTATAACAAAGAGATGTAAAATCTCCATCTCATTTAATGACTGAATGTATCTAGACCTTGTAATCTTTGACACACACCATGAAAAAACACAAAACAATATAATTATGTTCGAGTTTTGCATATATTTGTTGTGACAATCATTAGACACGGAATCATTTTTTAATCTACCATAGAACAAATAATAAGTACACATTAGGTACATGCTACTACACGATTAACTAACTATTTATATATGAATAGTACACAATAACTACACATTAAATACATAATTAATCAATATACAAATACATGTTAAATATATGTTTTCTTCCTTTGTTGTTCCTCTCCTGCCATGCTTTAGAGCCCCACCAAACAGAGACATAGGAAAAGCCATGCATGTGTCACATCTAGGTTGATATTTATATATGGGAAAAATGCTATACTTGTATGATTCTACTTCTTTTTTTTTTTTTTTTTGTGGTAGCTAATTGAGTATGAAAATATATTTGAAGATGGGATCATAAAAAATAAGTAAAGGTGTACACACTACACAATTAACTGCAATCAAGTTCTAGTACGACATATAACACGCGTGAAAAATAATATAAATGACGAACACAATGACTTAGAGCCAATAGAGGTTGAGAGGAGTAAGATTGAAATTTTCAAAAGAACCACAAAGATGTATGGCTGACATTCAACTAAATAAACAAATCATGGACTAGAGAAAGAGAGATTCTATCAACTTACTAGTTTGAAGAAAAGATGACATTTTCCAAAATCACGGGAACACTTTAACAAACAAGAGACAATGATGTGTGCTAATAAAACCTTATCATCCTTGTCATTTCCACAAATGATGAGATGTTTTTTTTTGTATGTTTTGTGATGGACAGCCAACGTAGGTGCCTCTCTATGTTTTTACAAGAGATAATGATATGCATCATCTCATGTAAAAACATGTATATTATATGTGGATGCAAAAAATAAACATGATCCATTTAGTATTGTCGTATATCTAATGCTAAATACAAACACGACATGTCTATTTTCGTGTTTATACAACATGATCTGTTAAGCGCATGTCTAGTTCTATCGTGTTTTTTTATACAAAACAATGCAATTGACACGAGTACATATTTATACGTTTATACATTTATTACACAGTTACATGTGTAATACACGACACAATTACACATTTAATGTGCATTTATTATTTATTTTTTGATATCTTATGGCATTAGAATTAAATTTACCTAATAAAGTTAAATAATTACTAATAGACTAACATGTATTTTATTTACTAAATGGATAATCATGTACTATATACATGGTAAGTTATGTACAATTATCACGTATTTATTGATTTTTTAACCTTAGACATAAAAACCACTCATTTGGTAAACATGTCTAGCAAGTAGACATGATAAGTACATGTAATAAAATAAGATTAAATCCCAACACAATTATATTGTGTCGTGCTATATCATGTCATATCAAATTTTACCAGGTCCATGGTGGATAGAAAAGAATTTAGGATTTGTAGATGTTAAGTTTTCTTTTGATATACTGTCTAGAGTTGTTTTTCTTTGATTGATTTCATCAGAAATCACTACTTTAAGGGAAGTAATTTATTAACTTTTAGGCCCTCTAAATCTAAAGTTTCCTTTTTCTTTGTGTTTGTGGACTATCCACCCTTCTTGATGGGCAACAAGACAGTAAATTGAAGTCTTTATCACCTTTCATTGGAAACAACTCTACTATCCATCAATTTTAGGATTCTAATAGTTTTGATGTTGAAACATATGCAAAATAATGAATGAAGAGTAAATCTTCTGTGCTATCCAATTGAGAGCTTCTCCTATTCATCACAATTGGAGAGGGTCTAATTCAATTAATCTTGACATCATTTTATATATAGTGAGCTTTAATGTAACTATCTTTTAAATCTTCTCAATAAAAAGGTAAATTGTAAAAATCTCACCATCTACTATGTATTTAAGAATTAGACCTCTCCAATTGTGACCAATTAGAGAGGTGCATTTTAACCTTATTAGTAGTAATCATATCACAAGTTTTGTTGCGTGAGATTGGATTCATAGCATCTTGATAATTAATTTTGATACTAACAAGTATTAAGGACTCTAGAACAAAAGTTGAGACCTAGGAAGTATACTCCACCACAATTGTTTGATATATTACAGTCCTGAACTAAAGACTTAAAACATTCAAACTAGTTCTAATTTCAACATGATTATCTTTTCTTGATTTGACAAGTAAGCAAAGGAGGAGCACACATTTAATCCCATTTTTCTTTATAGTAATATAACTATATATCTCTTAGTTATTTCAGCATCAATTCATCGAATAGTTTATTGGATACGAAAGGCTTTTTGGATTCGATTCGATTCAGGTGCTTGATTTGATTTTTATTGTGTAGTTATTTGATTAATTTGGGTGTTGTTGCATTATTTATTTCGGGTAGCAGTTGAAGGTAGAGAAGCTAAGATGGCAAGACTTGAGTTATCGTTTGATTTGGTGTTGCAACAATCTAGATCCTATTACAGTGATTGAGAGAACTTTAAACTCGTCACAAATCCTAGATTCGAATCCTAAGACATACGTAAAAATCACCGCAGACCTGTATGACATTTTAATCAGTTAATGATTGCAAATTTGAGTGTCAGGCACGTGTATGGTAGGCGTAACTTGTAGGCTGGATTTGTTGGCGACGATTTTAGGCAAGATTCCTTCACCCCGACGCCTCGTGCGAGCCACCTACACGGTCCAAGATACACACACATACAAGGCAGGGGACGTCGCCATTTATTTCGCCATTTTCTTGCTGGCATGATGAGAGAAAAGGAGGAGACTCCAGTGCAGATCAGGGAGCAGAGGGATGAGGGCCTGCCACTGTTTGCCCGGTTGTGCCGTCGTTGCTGCCTCTTGCCACCGCCACCAGCCGCTGCCCTCTGTCCCAGCATTGCTGTAGTAGAAGAGAGAAGAGAGAGGAAGACCAGAGGGAAGGGTGAAGAAGGAGCGGAGGAAGATTGGAGCGCTGTTGCCACCGTCGATCCTTCTTGCCGTCGCCATCGACCCGTCTCGCTGTGCCACCGACTTGTAGTGAAAGGGGATAGAGGGGAATGACGGAGGAGAAGAAGAGGGCGAAGGAGAAGAGGAAGAGAGGAGGGGAGAGTCGTCACCTGTTGTGTCGCTGCTGTGCCGTCACTATCCTCGACATCCCTACAGGGAGGAAGAGGAGTTGGGAGAGTGCAAAGAGGACGGAGAGAAGGGGGAACTGTGGAGGTGAGAGGGAGAGAGAGAGAGAATAGAGAAGAGAGAGAGAGAGAGAGAGGGAAAAAAAAGAAGGAGAGATAGAAAGAGATGGGGTGTGCTTGGACCGTCGTTGAGACGCCATGTTAGCCACCGTTGTCGCTGTGTCGTCATGTCAAGAGTTTGCTGTTGCATCACTGTTTTCGTTGTTGTCGTGACCAAGTAGATGGATCGTCACTAGTGAACGGTACACACTTCGTAGTCTTCTTGTTGAAAATTGGAACATAGGGGCATGACAGTGTGTTTCTGACATCTATAGATGTTTTGGTAATTTTAGAGCAGTGTTGGCTTTAGATGTAATAAAAATAATTACTTTTAGGTCCTTAACTTATGTTATGTTGTGTGTTAGCTCTTGGACTTATTATAATTACTTTTGAACCCCTTAGGTTTATGTAAACTACATTTGGACGCTTAACTTTTATGTTTTATCGCAGGTGGGTCCTTAGACTCGTAGAAATTACTTCTTAGTACTTAGAATCTAACCAAATTGCACTTACATTCTTGAACTTTGTAGAAATTACATTAGGCCCCTTAAAGTTGATGTAAATTACGTTTAAGCCCTTAATGATCATTTTTAGCGATTTTAGCATGTTTAACCTTATGATAACCCTGTAGGGGTGATGGAACACTAATGATTAAGATAATCATTAGGATGACTTTAGCGAATACCTGAAACATGTTAGTAAGATCCCGTTGGAATTATAGTCGGAATAAGAGGACCATGTAACCTAGAATAAGTGGTTTAGATGGGCATAAGTTTTGATATTAGTATTCTAGTTTCATGTTCTTAACCTAATTACCTTTCTACTCCCTAAGTTCAGGGAAATTTTACCGACTGATCCCTAAACTTTGTAGAAATTACTTTTCAGTCCGTAGGTTTATATAAATTACATTTGAGCCTTTAGAAACATGTTTGTAATAACTTTTATGTTTAAGGATATATTAAGCTTGTAGACAACCATGGCATGATAATGATTAGAATAAACATTAGAATGATTAGGGAATGTTTAAAATAATCTTTGAAGTTAATATTTGACATTGGAAATTGAAGTAATTAGATTTTGGCACAGTGCATTGAAATAAGTATTCAGTGGCACTGTTTGAGCGTATAGTTTGTGGTTTTCATTGTGTTTTCTGTGTGACATGTGGTACAAAGTTTTGTGGTGTTTTGATAAATAAGTTTTGAAAAATGCTTTGAAAATATTCCCAAGAAATGATTTTGGAAATAATTTTTTGTAGATGGATTCATGTAATGAAAATGTTTTTGAAAATGGTTTCGAAAAGGAAAATGCATGATTTTAAAAGGTTTTCTGTGGTTTTTGGTCGAATCCACATGGAAGTAGGATAGGTCCGATTAGGGTATGAGACTTCAATGAAATCGGTAGTATGCCCTAAGACGTGGTTGTTGGCAATGGACACGGGTGAAAAAGATCGTAGCCCTTTGAGGTACTGTAGGGCTTGGATGAAAGAGACCGGTTCACCCTCTTTACTCGGTACTAGCAAGACCTGGGTTGTGTAACCATGCCAGCAACAACCTCGTGTGTGGTACGAAAGGCCAAATGCGCGAGGGTCAGCAAAGTCACGACAAAAAACGATAAAATGCGAGAGTCGTCACCTAATCTACTTAAAAATGGGAGACAAGGAAAACCGTTTAAAACAACAAAACTATAAAACTGTGTATGAAAACATGCCAATGGAGAAGGTCATCATGAACTAAAAAATTGGGTAAGGATCCTTATTACGCATGGGGAAGGAATTAGGCATCCCGTGCGCCCGACAAGTCGGTCTTTCATGGTTTTTTCGTTTACTTACTTGGACATGTTGACTTTGCAGCCTATTCCTGTCCACCCAAGAGTGGTATGCAATGCTATGCCACATACACGTTGTACCTAAAACTAAATATAGGCGAAGTGGGGAATGGGTAATGTCCTACTATTCAGTTACGCTATCCAGGGTCTGGATCGCGCAACGGTGCAAAAGAGTTTCACCGACAAAAGTTCAAAAGGCAACTGATTCACAAGACCTGAGTAGTAAGCATCATTACTCTACTTGATGCAAAACTAATGCAACCAGAGTTATTAGATGATGAAACTGTGCAGGCATGATCATGATACATCTAGGAACAAACACCAGAAAAATCAGAGCCCATGACAATTAGGAGAACATGCAAATCATGATGCAAAACTACTATTTGCATCTTGCAACTAGACTGGTGCGCCAGCCTGGTGTGCCAGGATGGTGCGCTAGAATGGTGTACCAGCCTAGTGCGTCAGTTTAGTGCTCCTAAGTGGTGCGTCAGTCTAGTGCTCCTAGATGGTGCATTCTAGGTACTCTATTTCAAACAGCGATCTGATTCCAGAGCCTAGGCAGGATACATGCAACCAACTGTACTTATGGCTATTTAGCGGACCAACCTAGATGCCAGGGAACACAATCACACTAATCAACTAAGACTAAAACACTCTCCTCTCTCTTTCCCTATCCTTGCATATTTGTGGGTTCCCTAGGGTTGTAATAAACTGTGGTGATTCTTGAGGGTGCATGGAGGTATCTGGTATGATTGAGGGAGCATGGGAAAATGACATGGCATGCAAAGGGTGTACCACAGCCTATATTCAGTAGCCAATAGCCTCGTAGGGACCATGATCCACCACCAAAAGATCAAACAGTGTAAACAAACATCAAAATAAACAAACAGTGCAAATAACCTTACAATAGTGCACCATGATCCACTACTAAACTAAACAAACGGTGCAAACACTCATTCAAACCACAGACACATCACATCACAGCCAAGTTCACAATGTAAACCTTATTCGAGGTAGCATGCAATGATCATATGAAGGTAGGAAAGGGGAAGGTACTTGTGGTGTTTCCCCTTTTGGTGGCTCGAGGTATCTTCCTTCGGTTGCTTCGAACACAGTTGAGGGGCTTAGAGGATGCTCAGGGATGCAGCTAGTGTTAGGGAGTGGTCTCCTGTGAGATGCCAATATGACCAAGAGAGTCCAAGGTGTACTCCATAGGGAGCTTTTAAAGGAGGTGGAAATGTAAGGTCTTAGGATGCCAAGAGACGTGGAAACCAAAAGACTTACGTAGGTTCGTAGGGGAATATTTGTAAGTGGAGATTACATGTGTAGAAGATGGACAGTCAACAGTCAGCACCTTGAAAAGGGGCTGTGCGCCAGCATGGTGCGCCTTCATAGTGCTCCTAAATGGTGCGCCATGATGGTGCGCCCTATTGGTGCTCCAACATAGTGCTCTCGGTTAGTGTACTTAAATGATGCGCCAAATATGGGTTTAGATTTACCACTTGGCTGCTTGGATTATCCATTGGGCCATGGGCTTGCGTTAATGGTTTGGTACTATAATCTCGGGCTAATCAAAATGTTAGATAGGGTTCGGATGTGGTTAGACCTATCGTGTCTGAAGCAACATCCTTCTGGAGAGTTTATCCACGAGTCGCCTCAAAATCGGGGTGTCTATAGATGCCCCTCCCTGAGAGAGGTCGAGGGATGAAAGGAATCGAGACCGATGCTCAGGGTTGACAGGATACCCCTTTTTAAGGCTACGGGAGGATGATGTTTGCTATAGGCATCAGGTCACTTATTTGGTGGATGCATTGACAGTCATGACTTGTTGTTGAATGTAAATATGCAAATGCAAAAGTACACCTTACATGCATGTGAATACCGAGCCAAATGCTGAAAATGCGATACCAATGCAATGATGAGCTAAAATACAAATGCGAGAGCTAATGCTAAATGTAAATGCAATGCTGTTGCTAATGTTGCACACAAGAATAGATGTGGATAGTAGGTGCAATACTAGTGCTAATGCTGAAGTGATGTGCTAATGCTGGGGTACTAGTGGCAGGGGCATGATAAGTTGTCAGACTCATCAGCCGGATTATTAAGGTTATCAACCAAGAGAGATGGGACATGACAAGTCAACCAAGTCCTGTCCACTCGGACGCTAGACAATTTGATTGTTGTCAACCGAGTAGTTGGAGTTACTAGCCCAAAGAAAAGGAGCATAATGAAACATATGATTTGTCAAGTAAGAAAGGAGACCCTGTTCGCACGGACTTAGGATGAGCAAAAAGATTTCGCGCCCACGAAGATCCAGGAAAAGGATATAACCTCCAACGTTTGGCGAAAGGTCGACTTTGACTGCTCGGTCAAAGGCAAAAGGATTTCGCACCCGTGAAAATCCAAGGAGGGAAGGACCTCGACTGTCCGGTTAAAAGTCGACTTTGACCACTTGGTCAACGTCAAGTAAAAAGATTTTGTGCCTGCGAAAATCCAGGAAAAAAGGAGACTACCTCGACCGCCTAGTCAAAGGCAAGCAAAAGGATTTCACGTCCGCGATAATCCAGGAAAAAGGATATGACTTCGATCGCTCGGTCAAAGGTCGACTTTGACCACTCGGTCAAAGCCATGTAAAAGGATTTTGCGTCCGCGAAAACCCAAGAAAAAAGAATATGACCTCAACTGCCTGGTCAAAGGTTGACTTGACCGCTCGGTCAAAGTCAAGCAAAAGGATTTCACGTCCGCAAAATCAAGGAAAAAAGGATATGATCTCGTTCGCCTGGTTAAAGGTCGACTTTGACAGCCTGGTTAAAGTCAAGCAAAAGGATTTCGTACCCACAAAAATCTAGAAAAAAAGGATATGACCTCGATCGCCTGGTCAAAGGTCGACTTTGACAGTTTAGTTAAAGTCTAGCAAAAGGATTTCGCATCCGTGAAAATCCAGGAAAAAAGGATATGACATCGACTACTCGGTTAAAGGTCGACTTTGACGGTTAAAGTCAAGCAAAAGGATTTCGTGCCTGTGAAAATCCAGGAAAAAAAGATATGACCTCAATAGCTCGATCAAAGGTCGACTTTGACCGCCTAGTCAAAGTCAAGCAAAAGGATTTCGCGTCGCGAAAATCCAAGAAAAAAGGATATGACCTCGATCACTCGGTCAAAGGTCGACTTTGACCGCCCGGTCAAAGTCAAGTAAAAGGATTTCATGCCCGCGAAAATCCAAGGAAAGGATAGGATAGTAGGATCTCATCCGTCTGGAATGAGAAACCGAAAAAGAAAAGCGATAATCCCTGGATTGTCCCCTAGAAGGAAGTAAGCTCTGGTTCTACTTTGGAGGGCAAAAATGTAATTATGCTTGCTACAAGCTCCGCTGCACAAAAACCTGTACTCCTACTGAAATGTGTGTGAAATATTCTTTAAAAGGTCTTTGTTGATGTGTCAATCTCATCTGGCACTGTTTGCGAGTTTTGCAAAAGGTTAGGACCTATTCGTAATTTTCCAAAACTGAGGGGTTTTATTGTAAATTAGCTTGATATGACAAATTACTGATGGTTGTATTGCTGTTACACTATGATACTTGAAATTCTGTTGAGTTTTTTCAAAATTCTACTCGAATATGATTTCTCACACCCTTTGTAGGCTATTCTGCAAATTTCACGGTGTTAAGGGTTTTTCTGCAAATTACCCCATCTAGTGAATTTTTGAAGACCATGTGCTCATTTTCTTGACACTTTACATTTTTCCTTTCATATGCAAGCTGCAGGGTGTTGAGGATCAGAATGTAATTTTTGGGACCATTTTGCATTTTAGACTTTGGAAATTAAACTATTTGCATTACTGGTATATGATGGAACCATTGGATAACTGCCATAACTACCAAGTCATATGTTGCATTTCATCTTACCACTTGAGACAGCAAATGGGTTGTGCTTCATGGTTTCATTTTCTTTCCCTTTTAATTTTTCCTTTCTTTCTTTATTCCTCCTTACTTACACATTTATTTCTCTTCTTTATTTTTTCTCCTTTATTTTGTTCATCACTTCCTCTTCTCTTCTTCTTCTTCGTTCTTTTTCCCCTCATACGAAACCCATCTTCTTCCTCCCCCTCTCATCTTCTCCTCTCCTCCTCAAGAGCCATCTCCTTCTCCCCTCCTTAAGGGTGGTGGGTGTTGTTCTCG
>JAMKQA010029464.1:0-48905 GCA_024699735.1 Posidonia australis
GTGTTTTATTTATTTTTCAGTGAATTTTACTGCGTTTTAGTGTTTTATTAGGTCATGTGGGCTAGTGTGAACCTAATTGGGCTTGTGTGAGCTAGGGTTTTGGTGGTTGCGACCAGAGCATCAATCGGAGGAGTCTGCTGCCAAATGAGCTCAAAATTGGGGTGTCTACACTACCAATTTCATGCATTTCTAAATTAAAAGTGAGGTGTGTACCTCACGACGATCGTCGGCAACCCAAAACGACTCTGATGACCACCACGACTTCCAGTTAACCATGAGCTCCTCCTCGAGCTCCATACGCCTCCAAGACAGCAAATCCAGAGTCCTCTGGACAGCCCGAACATCAGACACTCCGCTCTCACTCACTCACTGTCTCTTTCTCTCACTTGCACACTGATAGGAAAGGATGGGAAGAAGAAGAGTAGGTGATGGGGAAGGAATGAGGAGGGAATGGGAACTAGTGGAGTGGGGAAGAAAGGTGGAGGGGACGCAGTGCACTCGAGGGTGAAGGGGAGGAGTGACAGAGAAGGAGAAGGAAGAGGTGGTGTGTTGGGAGAAAGCTCGACCCATCTCACTTAAATAAGTGTGGTTGGTGGTAGCTATGTGCACACGTAGCGACTCCTCAACGCATGCACCTCCACTCTATGTCCTAGCTCCAACTAGCTCACAACATAGGCCCAACAAAAGGTTTTCACCCACATACCCACACACACATAGGGACAAGAGCATAGTGCCTCCACTAAAGGACAATGCACAAAACAGGCCAAACAGTGGGATCAAGTACAAAACCACAAAATTACTGAAATACTTACACTAGTAACACGTACCCATTATAAAATTCATTAAAATATATATTTACATTAAAATGAATTTTCAAGTGTTACATCCTAACCATCTTACAAAAGGATTTTTCCCTTGAAATCACTGGTAGGCGAACAGATACAGATATTGGGATAGGATGACTTCCTCATGCTCCCACGTGGCTTCCTCAACTCTATGATACCGCCATCACACAAGAGCAAGCAGAATCTCCTTGTTTCGTAACACTTGCTCTTTCTTGTCATTGATTTGAACGCCATCCTCCATAAAGGAAAAATCCTCTTGGAACTCCTCCGGCTGAATTCAAATCACTTGAGATCCGTTAGCCAAACACTTCCTCAACATAGAGGCATGGAATACGTAGTGCACAAACGGTAACTTTGGTGGTAGATCAAGCCTATAAGCCACTTCACTGATCCTCTACATGATCTGGTACAGGCCAATATGGCGAGGATTCAGCTTGCCACGCTTCCCAAACCTCATCATGCCCTTGATCGATGACAACTTCAGGAACACATAGTCTCCCACTAGAAATTTTAGTGGTCTTTATCTTTCATTGGCATAGCCCTTCTATAGACTCTATGCAGCCACCAGCCTACTACGGATCAGATCTACTTTGTCTACATACAGCTACACAATCTTAGAACCAAGCAATTGACGTTCACCAAGTTCGCTCCAACACATGGGCGATCTGCATGGTCTACCATACAATGCTTCGTACGGTGCCATCCTAATGCTCGAATGGTAGCTATTGTTGTAGGCAAACTCAATCAATGATAGAAGATCCTTCCAACTCCCTTGTAGATCTAAGATACATGCTCTAAGCATATCCTCTAGTGTCTAGATGGTCCTCTCTGTTTAACATCCGATCGAGGATCGAAAGTTGTATTGAAGTTGAGAACTATGCTGAAAGCTTCTTGTAGAGTCCTCCACAACATTGAGGTACACCTTGTGTCTCTATCAGACACAATGGACACAAGAGCACCATGCAACCGAACAACCTTTGATACATACAACTTTGCTAGCCAGTGCATCAAAAGACTCACCTGCATTGCCAAGAAATGAGTAGACTTGGTAAATAGATCCACGATCACCCACACGGTGTCATTTTGGAATCCTTGAGGTTCCCTAGATCACATGGCTAAGGATCTCTAACCCTTTTTCTAGATTTTTCCCATGGAATTTCTGAAGTTTTCCAAGTTTTATTGCATTTCTGAGGAATAAGTGTAACACCCGTAAATTCATTTTGTAATTATTTATATTTTAATGAATTTAGTCCTGGACGAGTGTTACCGTTTCGAGGCCCGTTTCTGTAGTTTTGTGCTTTTGGGCTTGGGCCTCGAGGGCTGGCTTCTATTTGCATGTCCCTGTGCATGGTTGGCACTATGCGTGTGGGGCTCTGGTGTGGGTCTATGTGGGGCTCGCACTTGTGGGCTGATTGTTGTGTGTGTGGGTTTTTATGGGCTAGTGTGGGCGGTTTGGTATGCATGTGTGCTTACCTTCCACCCAGCGTGGTTTTATAAGCCGAGGCACACTCCCCATGAAACAACGTATTCTTCCCTTCCTTCTTATGCTGCTTCCTCCTCCCCGTCCTGAGCACGCCACCTCTCTCTCTCCCTCTCCCTCCACTCGTTCTCTCTCCTTCCACTTCCCCCCTCCTTTTCGTCTCTCTCACTCTCCCTCTCTTGTTTCTCTCTTCCCTACATCTTCCTCCATGTTCGGTATGCTCAAGGATCTGCGAAGGCATGCGGCAGTGTGCGATAGTGCGCTGAACTCTGGAGTGGCGTCCTTGAGGTCGTGGAGTGGCCGTGGACGCATGGTGTCGTTGGAGTTGGCCGGAGGTCGATGTTGATCACTGGAAAGCATTTCTCATGTACGCACTCCAATTTAATGAGTAGAATGCATGAAATATGGTAGAAATGTCTAGGTTGCATGTAATCTAGGTTAAATTTAATATTTTGGATTTTATGAGAATTTATTGTGGTTTTTATGGATATTTATTTTGGTGGTTGTGGTTTGGGTCATTTTGACCCTTATGCCTTTATGAATTTATATCTTGATGCATGGTGAATAGATTTTGGTTTTGTTTGTTGGGATTTGGAGTAGACTCAAAGGTCTACATCTTATGTTTTATGTGAGATTTTTGGTATTTGTTTTAGGGGTTCGTTCGAAGGTCCTACTTTGGACGATTTCAAATGTTTGAGTTTGGGCCGTTTTCTAGTTTTCACAGAAATCGACATGCCGAACAATTTTGGTATGTCTTTTTTCTATCAGTTTTGGTATTTTGGTCAAAATTTGGTCGTTCGATTTTGGACGATCGACTGAATCAGTGGATTTCGGTTGACAAAACCATCTTTGGTATACCAATTTTAGCTTGAGTGTTGACTATTGACCTAATTCGGTTGATCGATCCAAATTGGTCTACTGAACCAGGGGTTTTTGGCATACCAAACCTATTTTTCAGCATGCCGAATCAAGGCCCGAAGACTTTTATAAAAATATAATTTGGAGGGTTTTCTGAATTGGTTTATTTTGTCCCTTTGAGATGGGATTGTGGGTCATTAGCAGTGGTCCCATGGGACACTTGATGTGCTGTTTTACAAAGGTTTTGGAAAGAATTTCCAAAGATATAAAATGGTTTTTGAAAATGATTTCAAAAGAGATGAATTAGCAGATTTGGAAAATGGTTTTTCTTAGTTTTCTGTGTGTGGGCTGAGACATTGTGGGACCATGTTGTCGGGACCAGGTAATGTGACGACAATCTTGGGTGGTTGGGCGCATCTCCCTGGTCGACGTCGAGGGCCAAGATACCTAAGGTTGAGGGATGTTGGGTCGTGGAGGTATGAGACTCCATGACTGTCGTCTCAAGGCTAAGGTTGTGGTCCACGGGTTGAGGTGCCTTGTCGCATGACGGGGAGGTATGATACTCCTGCTGTCAATGTGAGCACTAAGGCTCGGGTATCGTCGGGTGTGGAGGTTTGACACTCCCTCTTGAGCATCGTGTGTGGAGGACACCATGAGGAGGCGTACCTTGTGGTGGCTAGTGCGGGTGGGACATGTGCCCCATAGCTGGTAGCATCCTGAGAGATAGGACAACATTCCTAGGGAGGGCTTGGCTTTGTGAGGGTTCTTTAGGTGGGGGAATCATGGGACGGTGATCGCTCCTACATAGGGTGGCTTCATCGTGGCAGTGCAGACGTTGTTGGTGGCTTTTTGGTGGACTTCTTGTGGCTAGAGTTTGGTTACCTAGCATCGGGTTTTCTGACTCACTGTGTGTGGTTTTGGTCATTAAGGGCCTTTGCTTTTGGTTTTGGGCTGGTAGAGCCTCAGTTGTTGTTTTGGCCAGTGTGGGCTTGGTTTATGGGGTTTTAGAGGAAATGATTTGCGAAATGAGTTTAAAAGAAAAGGCATAGATCTATCTGTCAGATATGATTTAAATTATTATGGGAAATTTGAGACGTGATAGATAGATCTGTGCCTCGGCTTAAATTTTCCATAATAATTTATGACCCCACAAACCAGGGCTTTACCAATCCAAAACCACAAATCATTTTCTTTTAAATTCATTTCGCAAATCCTTTTCTCTAAAACCACACAAACCTAGCCCACACCGGCCAAAACCACAATCAGGACTCTATAAGCCTAGAACTACAAGTAAAGGCCCTCAATGGCCAAAATCACATACAGTGAGTCGTGAAACCTGGCACTAGGTAACAAATTCTGGTGGCAACCAGTCCACAGAAGAGTAGCAACAGCGTTTGCATTGCCACAGTGAAGCCACCTTGTGTGGGAGCAATCACCGTCTCGCAATTTTCCCACCTAGAGAACCCTCACAAAGCCAACCCCTCCTTGTGAAGGCTGTCCTGTCTCTTAGGACGCTACCAGCTATGGAGCACATGTCCCACCTGCATTGGCCATCACAGGGTACGCCTCCTCATGACGTCCTTTACACACGGTGCTCAGGAGAGAGTGTCATACCTCCACACCAAACGACACCCGAGCCTCAATGCTCATAGCAACAGCAGGAGTATCATACCTCCCTGTCATGCCACAAGACACCTCAACCCGTGGACCACAATCCTAGCCTTGAGACGACAGTCAAGGAGTCTCATACCTCTAGGACCCAACATCCCTCATCCTCAGGTATCTTGGCCCCTGACCTCGACCAGGGAGACGTGCCCGACCACCCGAGAATGTCGTCACATACCCTGGTCCCGATGACATGGTTTTACAGTGTTTCGGCTCGCACACAAAAAACTAGGAAAAATCATTTTCCAAATCTGCCAACTCATCTCTTTTGAAATTATTTTCAAAACCATTTTATATCTTTGGAAATTCTTTCCAAAACCTCGGCAAAACAGCACATCAGGTGTCCCATGGGACCACCATTGACGGTCCACAATCCCATTTCAAAGGGACAAAACAAACCAATCCGAAAAACCATCAAAAACAGATTTTTATAAAAGTCTCCAAGGCTTGATTTAGCATGTTGAAAAACAGGTTCGGTATGCTGAAAACCCCTAGTTCAGTAGATCGATTTGGATTGGTCGACTGAATCAGGTCAACGGTCAACACTCAAGCCAAAATCAATATACCAAAGATGGTCCGGTCAACCGAAATCTACTGATTCAGTTGATTGTTCAAAATCAGATGATCAAATTTTGACCAGAGGACCAAAATTGATAGAAAAACGATATACCGAAATTGTTCGGTTTGTCAATTTCTGCGGAAACTAGAAAACGACCGAAACTCAAACATTCGAAATCGCCCAAAGTGGGACCTTCGATCGGACCCCCAAAACAAACACCAAAAATCTGACATAAAACATAAGATGTAGACCCTCAAGTCTACTCCAAATCCCAACAAACAAAACCAAAATCCATTCACCATGCATCAAGATATAAATTCGCAAAGGCATGAGGGTCAAAACGACCCAAACCACAACCACCATCATAAATATCCATGAAAACCACAATAAATTCTCATAAATTCCAAAATATTAAATTTAACCTAGATTACATGCAACCTAGGCATTTCTACCATTTTTCATGCATTCTACTCATTAAATTGGAGTGCATACATGAGAAACGCCCTCCGGTAATCAACGCCAACCTCTAGCCAACTTTGGTGACACCATGCGTCCACGGCTACTCCACGACCTCAAAGACGCCACTCTGAAGTTTTACGGACTGCCGCACATTGCCGCACGCCTTCGCCAATTCTTGAGCGCACCGAATAGGGAGGAAGATGCATAGAGGAGAGAAACAGGGGAGGGAGAGTGAGAGAGACGGGAAGGAGGGGGGAAGTAAAGGGATAGAGAATGAGTGGAGGGAGAGGGAGAGAGAGAGAGGTGGCGTGCTCGAGATGGGAAGGAGGAAGCGGCGTTGGAAGGAAGGGAAGAGTGCGTTGTTGCATGGGGAGTGTGCCTCGGCTTATAAAGCCATGTAGGGTGGAAGGTAAGCACGCATGCATACCAAACTGCCCACACCTACCTGCACAAACCCACGCACACAACCACCTGTGATAACAACCGGCCCACAAGCACGAGCCCCACACAGACCCACATCTAGGCCCCACATGCACAGTGCCACAATGCATAGTACTAACCACACACAGGGACACACAAACAGAAGCTAGCCCATGATGCCCAAGTCCAAGAGCACAAAACTACACAAACAGGCCTCGGAACAGTAACACCCATCTAGGACTAAATTCATTAAAATGTAAATAATTACAAAATGCATTTACAAGTGTTACATTAAGATAAAAGATAGGGGGATAAATTGTAAAAGATCAGAATGTTGCCATCATGAAAGGCGACTAGTCTAGACACCATTTCCTGAGGTGACATAACTTGTCGCCACTAGGATAGGTGAGTAGATGTCTAAATGCCACTATAGTAGGTGCTTGACATCCTAGTCCTTCTCTCTTATATAATTTGTCATCCCAGGCTTTAATATAACATATGGGACATTTATAAATGTTATCGTGATTTTTCCCATAATTATTATAATTTCTATAATTTTCTAACATTTAAATATCTATGCATATCATATAAATCATTATAAATGATAAATAATTCCAGGAAATTCTAGAAATTCGGATGATTTGATAATTAAGATTACTTATCTTTAGTTTTACCAAAAATGAGATTTTATGATAAGTTATCACATTTTAATGTTATGGCATATATAATGCTAAAAAATAAAGATAAAATCTAGGTATCCAAATGATTTCCAATCTATTTTAAATCAAATGCATTATTGATTTTAATTGAGTTTTCTCGTAATTATTAAAGATTTGATTTTCAAATCTAATTTACTTAACATTTTATGTGTATTTTGAATTTGGAAATTAATTTAAAATATCTTTAATTACGAGTATAATTTTTCAGATTGATTTGGTCAATATTTGATAATAGATTCGTAATGGATATTTTTTGATCTTAATTTTTCAAAAAATGCATTTTTTGTAGTTCGACGCCACATCCATCGACAACTAGCTTACATGGCACATTTCATTGCCTTTTGGGTGTTGGTTCACCACATAAACCCAAAATTAGAATCTCCAAGCTAGTCGCCACTCCAAGAGGCAATTGGATGATTCTGTCGCCTAGTCAACTGGCGACGAGATCATATCTCAATTTTCTTCCATTTTAAGAGCATTTCATCCTAGCCCTTGATATATATCTCGTCTTTGATGAGATCTCTAACCCCCAAACTCTATAAATAGACCCCCTACGTCTTTGACTCAAGGGGTGGCACTTCAAAAACCTTAGGAGCCATTATTGAAACTCTAAAGCTTAGAGAGAAGAGAAATCGGATAGAGAGAGCTTTTCAGCCCCTCCTTCATGTTCAAATCCCTAGAAGCTCAGATCTACTAGAGATCGAGCCTCTTTTCTAAAGCCATAGTACATGTTCAGAGCTCTGTCAGGCCTCCACTTCTTCATTCACTCCACAACGTACGAAGGTGAAGGGCGTATCTTCCTTTTTTTCATTACTTTACATAACAAACTTGCATACATTATTAGCCCATGGCATATGCATGCGGGGACAACCCCCTGGTTAGTATTTAGTTGCATGTTTACATTTTTCTTTTGTTATTCTTTTGTTATTTGTTTACTACTCCTAGTCTAATCCATTTTCTTTGTTTTTCTTAATTTTTTTAAAGGGAAGGATATTACAAAGCACGAGAACGCTGCTAGGCAGCATCCTACCGCTGACCTAGTGAACTGAGAACCCACAAAACCTTAATTCCACTATAACTCCTGTAGGCGTCTTTTCAGTTGGCCTCATCAGCAAAAGATAAGTGGCGATCACAAAGGCTATCGAAATGAGTGGACACCACGACGATCTTCATCAACCCCCATTTCTCCATCCACAGAAGCTAGCGATCACGGTGGGGCCGGTTTGAGTCAACTCCCATGCAATGTAAGTCATCTTCCCCTTCCTTTTTATTTTATTTTATTTTTTTCATTTAGACTTAGGTGTAGTTTTAGGTTTGGGAAGTAGTGTGCTTAAGTTTTTGCGATGACTAGGCCTCTTATCTAGTTTTTTTTTTAGTAAATAGCTTTCCTGTAGTTCTCATCGCCTATCTTCCAAGCATTGGATTTTGTTGTTCCTTGAGAGGGCAACATATATCTACACCACTACTATAGGTGACGGAAACTACAGGCTTTTTCCCCTATAGTTTTTTTTGAATTTTCTTGGCCTGTAGTAGTAAAATAAAAAGAAATAACATCCTGTCTACTATCATTTAGATTTTTAACGAATTTTAGGTTTGTATTCTGCCTACCAATAGGGTGGCAACTATTTGTTTTACAATAGAAGTTTCTTTAGAAAAATTTCTTTCTAGTTAAGAACAATCAAATTGGGTGAACCAGGCCAACGTAAGTCACTCTCCCATGCCTTATTTGGTTGCTATTGCTAGATTGATAACTTAAGGTGTTCTAGGGTGTTATTTTTGACTCCTTTTTTCTCCTTGAGTCAATAGTAAGCCTTAGTAGAGGCTTCATACTTTATTATTTTATGTTTATTTACTATTTTAGTGGTTTGCTTGTATAGATATCCCATTTTCGCATTTCCCAGAGTTCACCTAGGATAGGAACCCTTGAGGCGTCCCAGATCACATGGCTAAAGATCTTTAACTCTTTTTTCAGATTGTCCAATGGAATTTTTGTGATTTTCTAAGTTTTATGGCATCTCTATGGAATAAGATAAAAGATAGACGGTATACTATAAAAGACCAGAATGTTGCTTATCTGATAGGTGACAATCCTAGTCGCCTTTAAAATAGGTCACATATTTAGTTGCCAACTCGAGAGGCGACTAGAATGCAAGACACCATTTTAATAGACGACTAGTATCCTGGGCCTTCTCTCTCATATAATTTGTCATCCTAGGTCTTAGTATAATATATGGGATATTTATAAACATTATCATGAATTTTTCCATAATTATTATAATTTTCTAATATTTAAATAATAAGTGCTTATCATATAAATCATTATAAATGCTAAATAATTCCAGAAAATTTTAAAAATTTGGATGACTTGAGAATTAAGATCACTTATCTTTGTTTGCCAAAAATGAGCTTTTTATGATAAGCTATCACATTTTAATTTTATAACTTATATTTAATTCATGATAATACTAATAAAAGAAGATAAAAACCAAAAATCAAGATAATTATGAATCTAAACTAAATTAGATTTATCCTTGATTTTAATTGATGTTTTCTCATAATTATTGATGATTTGATCTTCAAATTCAATTGACTTAACATTTTAAGTTTGATTTGAATTTGGAAATATATTTTAAATTTATCTTAATTATGAGAATGATTTTTATGTGTTGATTGTGTTTACACTGCTAATGGTTTTGTAATGTGATACATTGTGATCTTAATTTTGCAAATAATTCCTTTTTAGTTGCTCAACGCCACATGCACAGGCAACTAGCTTACGTGGTAGATTTCGTGCCAACTAGTTGTCGATTTACTGCATGTGTAGAATCCGAGGTTAATCATCTAGTCTCTTGTATCAATGGCAATTGAATGATTCTATCGCCTGTCCCATAGGCAATTAGCTTTAAAAAGTGATTTTTTGCCATATTTTTGAGATTTAATCCTGACCCTTGATCTATATATCATCTTTGACGAGATTTGCAGCCCATAAACTCTATAAATGGACCCCCTAGGTCTTCAACCTAGGAGGAGGCACATCAAAATCTTAGGGAGCCATCCTCGTGCCCTAAAGAGGAGAGAAATCTGAGAGAGAGAGAGAGAGAGTGCTTTAGTTGCTCTTTCATGTCCAATCCTCTTGTCAAAGCTTAGATTCCAAAGATCCAACCTCTTTTTGAAGCCAAAGCGCATTCCTAGAGCTCTGTAAACTTGCCTCCGCTTCCTTCAACCCCCATGTCAAGGCACCAAGGGTGAAGGGAGTATCTTCCTCTCTTTTTTTTCATTTATTTCATATAAACATTGCAAACATAATTGCTAATGGCATATGCATGCGGGGACAACCTTCGGTTAGTATTTTCATTTCAGTTATTCATGTTATTTATTGTTTATTCTTGTTACTCTTACTGCACTTAGACTAATCTAGACCTCTTGTTTTCTTGTTTGTTTTGAAGGGAAGGATACTACATTGCATGAGGACGCCACTGGACAACATCCTGTCATCGATCAAGTGAATCAAGAGTCCACACAACCACAACTCTTGCAATCTCCCCAAGGTACTTTGTCAATAGGCGAAAGCGAATTGACAAGTGGCGATCATAAAGAGTTATCAAAGTGAGTGGACACTGCGACAACTCTACATCAACTCCCAAATATCCATCCACATTTAGGACCGACCCTAATGACAGAATCTTGGGTTGTAGGCCTCTCTATAGAGAAACAAACCCACAGCTTAGGCCCCCTTTGTAGATCACCCAAAGATCTAAGGGTGGTACCGTAGAGACAAATCCCATTGAGTGTAACCCTAGTTTCCTAGAAGAAAAAGCCATACCCTTTGCTATAGGAACCCAACAAGTCGAGTGAATGTAGAATTAATTAATCCATTAATTAAGTATTTCAACAAGTAAAATCCATGTTCTGATCTAAAACTTGTTTGAGCGTTCTGTCCAGGACAGATTTTGGCTACTGAAACAAACAGGCATTTGTGTCGCCTGTTTGATCAGAACCGTTGTCCATCGCGTGTCTTATTGGTGATGAGTACTACCGTCGCACAAATAGGCGATGTCAAGTAGACAAATATGTTTAACTTATTTGTAGGGTGGCTTGTGCTTGCATGCAATTATAGGTTATAGGGATCTTCATACAATGTCCTGGGTCTGCATTTTGTTTGTTAAACAACTTGTAAACATTTTCTTTATTACATTAAAGTTTGTACTCTTCATCGTTCCTAGCTACTTGTAATAGGACGTAGTTTATAGAGTCTGTAATCTCTTCATATTCTAGTCAAGCTTGTAATAACCTTGCAAAGAAGTTCAACAAGAGAAGACTGGTCCATAATGACAAAGGCGTATGGTTCTCACACGGGCTACTCCAGCACGTCAATGGCATCAACTTCTGCAAGCGGCTTCACTGGCCAACGCGAGTTTCTATTCAACACGTCAACTCCACAAAAAGCCCAGTCCATTGAGAGGGGAGGAGGGGAAGAGATGAGCTATTCACAGCCATTGGGTGTTCCACCATCAATCAATTCACATATGTTCCCTGTAGTAACCTCCAATCAAACCCATCAATCCATGGCCTACCCTAACCACTATGGCCCATAAGCTTCAAATGGCCATGAATCCTCTCCCTTAAACTATCACCAAACCCATTAGCCACACCTCACATGGGAAATTGACAGTGCCATCAAGCCCAACTGTCAATTTCCCTGTCTATGACCCAATAACACAATCTCCTGCTCAACATACTGCATCGGCTTATCCTTCTTCTGTCCGACAAGCTCCGTGGGCGCCACCAAGCTATCACTCCCATCACCTAGGGGCAACCCCACCATATCATACCCCATCCTATACACTGGCTCAACCCTCCTTCCCTCCTCAGTATGGTACCCCTCTACAACTGCAGTTCCAACAAGGGTACCAGGGCCAGGGGTAGTCAGTCACTCTAGGGGCAGACATCAAGAAGATAATCTCAAATGCATATGCAAAAGCAGCAGTCACATCAAGGGCACTGGTCGGATTTGACACATCAAGATTCCCTCCTTTCATCTTATCGCATGGATTAAAGCTGCCCAAGACACCCAAGTACGATGGGATAGGCGATCCACGAAGTCATCTAGCCACTTTCACCATGGATGCTTTGCCTTATCAACACGAAAATGGGCTAACGATCTACCTCTTCTTCAAAAGTCTGGAAGGAGAAGCACTGAGGTGGTTCAACACACTCACAATGCATAACCACAGTGACTTCAAGATTGTGTTCGACAAGTTCCTACAGCAATATGTCCATCGCATCTAGCATAAGCCCACCATCGCTGACCTCTTTGTTGAGAAAATGAGGCCAGATGAAGACTTTGCAACTTTTGCAAGTAGATGGAGGGACATGGAAGCCCGATCAGAATGTCGTATCCCTGAAGACCAAGTTGTCGAAGTCATTGCCTAGAAAACTACTAGAACACTAAGGGTAGGCCTACTAATGGGTGATTTCAACAGATACTCCCAACTACATAACAGAGCCACGAGAGTCCTTTGCAACAGAAAGGATTTACATTTCTTGGAGTATGAAGAAAAGGACAAGAAGAAGGCCTCCAGTTATACGCTTGAAGGCATTACAAGCGACATGGTCCAAGTCTCGATCCAACAAGAACAGAGGGGATCGCTACTCCAACACTAGGGGTAGCCAATGCACCATCAGCCACCGTTCCAATAGCAACAACCTCAACAGCAGCAACCCCAATACCAACGGCCTCCGAACTACCAAGACTACGCCCAACAAGGGAAACCATAGAGGCAAATGACTTACCATGCCTTCCCTCCACCAAAGAGCTACCTAAGGCGGAGCTATCCACCATTTCCAGAGCCACTCAGCAACATCTACAAAATGTTGGTTGAAAGTGGAGATATTCAACCCCTAGCTCCAACTCCAAATGCTCCTAGTGATGACCTATCCAGATACTGTCCGTACCACCAGAAGAATAGGCACACACTGGAGGAGTGTTTTACGGTCAAAGATAAAATCTACGATTTAAACAACCAAGGGGAAATCATGTGGACCGAGCTTAAAGAGAGATTGGGGACATCTCAAGTGCAACAATATGAGATCCACCAAGAACCCTTGCCCAACCATTTAGTAACCCACATGGAGGCCAAAAACACTCAACCAGCTGCTCTGTTAGAACCAACACTCATCCAACGCATACAAGCAGGCCTCGACATGGAGCTACCAAGTGCTGACGAAGAGGAGCAAGATGCACCAATGATGACTGAGTTGGGGATATGGATAGAGGAAGATGTAGATGAGTCCTAGGAAAACACCCTGGGATGGGAGAACGAAGACGACAACGAACCTTGGGACAGGCAAGAAGATGAGGAGGAAGTTGGTGCCCATGACCACTTCAAACTAGTAAGGGAAGTCATCACGAAGTTCAAAGGAGAAAACATTGTCTTCCAAAATGTAGAGTTGCCTATGCTTGAGGAATAGTCAGGTCCATCAATGTGCACATCAATGGTTGTTTACACCATGGGATACTTGTTGACACTGGTTCCAGTAAAAGTTTCTGCTCCCTATCTATCCTAAAGTCCCTAGGCATTGAAGAAGCTGAAATTACTAAGCATCGCTTCCCTTGTATAGCCTATGACAACAGTCGAAGGGAAGCGTTCGGGACAATACAACTACGTGTCAATGTGGGTCCTCTCACCAACACCACCATGGCCGTAGTGATGGAAGAAGATCTATCCTGATCACTAATTTTGGGAAGATCCTGGCTGGCCGAAGTCGGTTTTGTAGCATCTCCCGTACATCAGCTCCTCAAGTTCAAACACTAAGGTGCAGTGATCACCATCAGGGCCAATCACATGATAGACTTCGGGATAACATGGGAACCAGTTACACCAGAGCTAGATAAAGAAGGATCCCCACCAGAATTATATGATGAGGAACCTCCCAAGGAATGGTATGACTTCAACCCTTGGTATGAAGAAGGATCGGACTCTCAGTTGTTCCATGACTTCATGGGGATAAATGCTAACCTGCTGCTTGTGTATGACGAGTACACCGATCAAGCCTGGTATGACCTAGAGACTGCAATCGACATGCTCTGCTGATACCCTTAAGTGGACCATTCTAGAGTCAGTCCTCCTCCAAAGCCTTCAGATACAATGAAGAGAGCGGTCGAGCCTATCAGGAGCATTCATGACCACATCATCTAGGGAGAGACTAAGAGAAGCATCAGTCTAGTTAAACCCTCACAGGCACAGGACCTACCCACTTGGGGCATGTTAGAGAAACTAGTCTAGGACCAGTTGAACTATGACCCTGAAAAGGCAAAAATTAGGTGTAAACCAAAGGAAAAACACCAAGATGCGCCCACACCAGCAATCCAACGCTCAACGCTAGGGGCAGTCTCCTACAACCATCCCACAGGTATACCCCTCCATTTGGGGAGGGAGATAAGGAACTCGATTGAGCCTGACTAGGGGCAAGGTCATTATTCATTTCAAAAACTTGTAAATAAGATATTAATTTCCTTACTTGTCATTTCCTTTAGTCTTCTTTGTTATTTTTGAATGCTAGGTTAGATAATAGCAATAAAATAATAAAGATGAATGTTGAGTGCCAGTCACACACCTGACCACTTAGAACATTAAGCAAAACTACCAAAACATTATCCATGATTTTCTCAAGCAAAGACTGTAACACTTACGAAAGATCCATCCAATGGGTAGGACAACCTGAAGATGTCCTCAGATCAGTGGAAGTTGCATGTACTCTAGAAGGACACCCTTCAATCAACACACTAAAAGCCTAGAAAGGATGCAAGACCTGGTACCAACTAAGGAAGAAAACAATCTCCTACATAGAAAGGAAGCAGAGCAACTAGGGTGACCCAAGCCTTGAATAACTCTACTCTGACTTGAATAATATAAGGCAGCAATGCTAAATGCATAAGAGGGACGGTCGTGACTACACTTACCATCATCATTAATAAAAAATCCAAAAAAAAACTAGATAAATTCAAAAATCCAAAAAAATTAAAAAATAAAAAAAATCTAAAAGAGAAAAAAACAGAAAATAAGAAAAACCCAAAAATAAATAAGTAGTGCCATCTACCTTACCCACAGGTGAAAACGTATAAGGAAACTGGAATTGGTCTAGCCGGTGATACAACCATCAATCCACCCGATTTTGGAGTTAAATGTCCTACTCAAGCATGCCTTCAAGGCTTGAGTGTGTTTTTCCCTACAAAGACATTGCCCCACAATGATCTTTAGAGCATCCATGGATGACTCACAATCGGCGTCCATTGGGGTCTAGTTTTCCATCCCTTGCTGATGCCAAGACTAATTCCCTCCAACTAATCTTAAGTATAGGGGAGCAAGGATAGTACTACAGTTCTTTTCCCAAGCAACTTAGCCAACCCTTCTTACACCCTTTTGATTACTAACATGTTTATTAAGTGTGCAGGTATAATTCCCCACCACGTGTTAGTACATCAAGCCCCACCATGAGGCTGCATCGAGTCCCACCCTGGCACTACACCAAGTCCCATCAAGAACGGACTCCCGTCTTTGGAGTCCCAACCATGTATACAGTCACACTACTCTGACTAAGAAGCAAAACCTTAGTTTGGCAAAGGAAGAGTTCACTCCCTCACCCGGTTCTTTATTCATAGAACTCCTTTACTTACCAAGTCAAGTTGTAGAATGACAGTCCTTTCCTAAGAGTATTGGTCACATTCGAAGACGGAAAACACTTGACCATAACAAATTGCATCATGCATCTTGCATATGTCTATATGATTAGGGACCTCCCATACGCCACTGGCCTAACCTACCATATGGACCATTCATTGCATCGAATGATTGTCCTTGCATTTGCATTTTGTTTGCTTGAATCATGAATCCTTGCATTTAGGTATCATACATTGTAAGTGGGACACTGGCGTAGCAATGTTCTTCATGAGTGCTAGAAACCCTTAGAACCTGTGATCCTCCTAAAGCCTTATTCAAGTCCCAACCTATCCAATTCAATATTCCAATGCAAGCAAGTTCTCAAACAAAAATCCACAACAATTATCTTTTTATTTACCTTAGTTCTACCCTGTAGACGTGTCACTCTACATGGTTGACATGGTCTCGACATCGACAGTGACACATAGCCCCTGCTTGATCATGCCATGGCTGAGCCTTCAATATGATGGCATTCTTTAATTGCCCTTTTATTTGCTTTAGTTTTTGCCCCATTGAAGTGTCACTCTACATGGTTGACAGGTCTCGACACTGGTTGTGACACATAACCCTAGCATGACCCCTCCATACCTAAGCCTTCAATATGACAGCATCCCTTAGTTTATAGAACCACTTGGGTGTGCGACCTTGTCCCGAAACCGAGTCAGTTCATCTTCTCACCTTTTGACTGTGCGACTATGTCCCGAAACCAATAGGTGTAGACCTTTTTTGGAATCCGTGGCGGATTATTTGCGAGTGAGCTCCCTATTTTAAGAAATGCTCAATGGAGATATCCTTCTTACCTTGGAGCTAATCTTGTTCCAAGATCAATTCCAAAGAGGGGTATCTGTAGATATCCCATTTTTGCATTTCCTAGAGTTCACCTAGGATAGGAACACTTGAGGTTCCCCAAATCATGTGGCTAAGGAGCTCTAACCCTTTTTCTAGATTTTCTCATGGAATTTTTGAAGTTTTTTGGGTTTTATTGCATCTTTGTGGAATAAGATAAAAGACAAGGGGTAAATTGTAAAAGACCAGAATGTTACCATCGTGAAAGGCGACTAGTCTATACACCATTTCGCGAGGCGACATAACTTGTCGCCACTAGGATAGATGACTAGATGTCTAGGTGCCACAACAATAGGCGTCTGACATCCTGGTCCTTCTCTCTTATATAATTTGTCATCCTAGGTCTTAATATAACATATGGGACATTTATAAATGTTATCATGATTTTTCCCAAAATTATTATAATTTCTATAATTTTTGAACATTTAAATATCTATGCATATCATATAAATCATTATAAATGGTAAATAATTCCAAATAATTCTAGAAATTTGGATGACTTGATAATTAAGATTACTAATCTTTATTTTTACCAAAAATGAGATTTTACGATAAGTTATCACATTTTAATGTTATAGCTTATATAATGCTAAAAAATAAAGATAAAATCCAGATATCCAAATGATTGCCAATTTATTTTAAAACAAATACATCTGTGACCATGCCTGCTTGAGAAATTTGCACGGAATCGCACTAGAGGAGGAGGCCATAGCCATGCCAGAAGGCGAAAGTGCTAGATAGGATAAAACGAAAACCAGAGTCTCCACCTAGTCTTTTAAGGGAAAGATGAGGAAAATTGCAAATAAACCACAAAAGGATGAATGCATGTGATGCAAATAAAAAGGCCAAATGTCTATGAACCAGGGAAAGGGTAAGGATTCCTGTTACGCACAGGGAAGGTATTAGGCACCCCCGTGCACCCAAGAAACTCAGTCTTTCTAGTTTGATTCGCTTGCTAAAAGTTGAATGCAAATGGATGCTTACTAAGCCTAGATTGTGCTCTAATAATGCAAATATGAGTTTCAAGTTATGACTAGATAGATGTGCAAGATGTATGCAAAAATTGCGAAGAAACCCACACGAAATGACAGAATAATGAAACATGAAACGACAAAGAAAATAACATGAAATGATGATGTTTTAGACGAAAATGATCTCGAAAAACATATGAACACCAAGAGAATAAAAAATGGGATCAACCCAAATCATCCGAATCATGGAAAATGTCATGGAAATCAAAATGGGAAAATTGCAAAGAAGTCCATGCCAAATGGCAAATTGGTGCCATATGAAGAAAATCACATTAAGTGACAATGTTTTCGGAGAGAATGATCCAAGAAACCATACTTATATCAAAAGAGTCAAATATGGGGACAACCCAAATCGTCAGAATCAGGTTAAATATTGTAAAACTCAATAAGGGAAAATAATTAGCAATTGGGCCAATGTGGGCCTTTAGGTCAATTAATGTGTATCCTTGGGCAATGAAATCCAAATCAAATCTCAAAAATCCAAAAAGTGGAATAAAGGGAATCAAATCAAATGTCAAGCAAAAGAATTAGAAAATGGATTGGATAAAAATCCACGAAAAATCATAGGGAATGCATGTCATACTCAAAAAGGATGAAATGATGTGCAAGTGTAATGAAAACTATGCAAAATGCATGAAAAAGTACCTAAATATGTAAAGGATGCTGAGGGATGAGTTAGACAGGAATTATGCATGATTAAGTGCAAAATTAACATGCATGTGCATGAATTGATGGCATGGGGGCAATTGAGTAATTTCTATGGCCAAATGTGATAAATGTGTGCATGTGCATGATGCATGGTCTAATGTATGAAAAATGTTTGCAAATTGTCAGGAAAAAGTTATTTACAAGAAAACATGATGGGGACAAGGTTTTAAATACAAGAAAATGATGTAAACATGGTAAAGGACAAGTAGAGAGACTAAAGTGTAAAATTTCCAATGAATCTACTTGGGAAACTTTGCAAAATCAGAAAATAAAAGACTACCACACAAATTACGGTGAAAAGACATTTTTATAGAAAAAAAGAACGGATATTGGAAAATCAGATTGCAATATTAAAGAAGGTCCTGTACTAGAGTGCAAAATCCACGAAAAAGGGAAAATCATGATTAAAGTGTGCTCAGAGAGTTTTGTCTTAATGTTCAGATCATGAATTAAAAGTAAATGTGGCATTAAGGTGTTAGAGGTGTGAGAATTGTATTTTAGTAATTTCATGAATGTTTAGGGTTTAATGTGCAAAATTTACATAAAATGTGCAAATGTGACCAAAGTGTGAAGTCAGAAATCATTTTACATTGCAAACATGATTTCTATACGAAAACTTTATTCAAGTGCTAAATTATAAATACACATATCACCAAAAAGTGAAAAAATACCAAAAATGTGTGTTAAAACAATTAAAACCCTAATTAATGAATTTAAAACTAAACTAAGGGCCTAGATGCAAATTTCCTACACTTAGCAATTGTATTTTATGAATTCAGAGGTTTATATGCAAAATTCTAGGGTTTAAATGTAATGAAAATTAAGTTTTTTTATGATGTTTAGTGTAATTACAAAGTCTTTTAAGGTTCTGAATGCAAATCTCATAAAGAAGGTTCATTTTAGAAAAACTTTAGGGGCACAATACAAAATTTCAAGACTTAATTCAAGGAAAACATGATTTCAGGGGCTTAAATGTGAAGAAATAAAATTACTGAACTGATCATGAAAAAATAAAACATGCAAGGGACCATATGCAATTTTTTACAGAAATAACAAAAGAAATAAAATTTTATTTACAACTACAGGGGCTAAATAAAAAAAAACAAGACCTAATAATAATAATCTAAGGACCTAAGTGTAGACAATTAAAAACCTAAGGATCTGGACTTAAACTATTCCCTTCTAAGTTCAACGACACTCCAGTCGCTGGCCAGGGCTCCGGCAAGGCACTGGAGTTGACTCAGTGGCGGAAGGACTTAGGCGATGGTCAAGGAAGTTGGAGGGAGGCACGACGAGCATTCCTAGATTGTTAGGCAAGGTTGGAGAGAGTTGGAGTGCTCCTCTCACCTCGTGCTTCGGTGAGGGGCTGTCGATGCCGGAGAAGGTGACAATGAGGTGGTTGGAGACGATGCTATTGCTGGGATGGTGTGGCAAGGATCGGAGGAGCTTTGGGGCGGCACAGAGGATGCTCCAGAGGTGTCGGTGAGGATAGGGGCTGCCTAAAATGCTCCCCCCACCTCTCATGTCGGCAGCGAACGTTGCAGCGATGGGGGTGACATTTCAAAGGCTGAGACGACAGCGTGGCTGCATGGAGAGGTCCGTGCAAGGTGGCGAGGCTCCCTAAAGCGCTGGGTTGAAGCAGGAGTGCCTGGAGAGCTCTAGTGGCTTCCACGGTGGGGTTTGGTGGTCGGTGGAGCAGCAACAATGGCGATGTTTCCCCGGCCACGGGAGGCCAAGGAAGCCTCTCCTGAGTGATGGAGGCTCAGTGAGGAGGAGGAGGAAGGTGGAAGACAGGCCCCAGGGGCCTCTTCCTGTCTCTGGAGGCCAAAGGCCTCACCGATGGTGGTGAACCCACCACCGAAGGTGAAGATGATGGCAGACAAGGGGTGTATCCCCGTCGAAACTTGATCCAGAGGGCTTGGACAAACCTGACAAGGCCTAAGGAGAGATTTTCAAGCTTGAGTGAAGGGAGTTACCGAGCTGAAGGCTGTTGTCTCCTAGCGAAGCTTGACGGCGACGACATTCTTTGAGCGTAGGTGCTTTGGTGGCAGAAGTTTGGGTGTTCTGGGGTTTTAAAAGGGTGGAGGAGGAGCTCTGAAAGTTGTGGATTCACAAGGTCTCTCAAGGCCCTTTCTGCGATTCCAAACCGCCTCCTCCTCTCAGTCGGTGGTGAGGCGCTTTTAAACGCCAGTGGAGCTTCCTGAGGCGTTGATTCCCCTCTCCATTGGATGAGCGCCTTCGGATCGAGCATGAGCTGGAGGGGGTTGGTTAGGGCTCATCGGAGATCACGCGGGAAGAGGGATGGGTCGGAGATCTCGAGATGTCATTGGAGATGAGAGCTTGAGATGGTGTCGGAGATCACAGGCTGTCGCCGGCGATGAAGGGGGCACCGAAATTACTTTTCTGGCTAACCTAAGTTTCTGGTTGAAGGGAGAAATGATGCATTGGGCTGGGCTTTTGGGCCTGTGGAGTGGGCTTCTGTTTTTAAGGGTTTTTGTTTTAGGTTTTAAGAATTAGGGTTTTGGGTTTTAGTTTAGGTTTTTTATAGTTTTAAGGTTTGGGTTTTTGATTAGGTTTTGTGATTTTAATTAGGTATTTGTGATTTTAAGGTTTTAGGTTTCATAATTTAATTAAGTGATTTTAATTGATGTTTTTGGGTTTGGTTATTTTAGGTTTTGTTGTTTTAAGTTGATTAAAGTTTTTTATTTGGTGGTTTAATTAGAAATGGGTTTAGATTTTAGTTTGGTTAATTAAGTTTTGGATTTGGTTAATTTTAAATTTAGAATTAATTAGTTTTTACTTGATTTAATTAAGGATTTAGTTTAAATTTTGATTTAATTGGTTTTCATTTGATCTAATTAGGGATTTGATTTAGATTTTGATTTAATTGGTTTTTTACTTGATTTTTGTTTGGATTAGGGTTTCTTTTTAAGTATATTTAATTTTTAATGGATTTTATTGAGTTTTACTTGATTAGGGTTTTAATTAGGGTTTTTGCTGAATTAATTGAGTTTTAAATGGTTTACATGTATTTTACTTGATTTTGATTTTAATTAGGGTTTTCACTTAATTAATTTGAATTTTAAATGGTTTAAATGGATTTTATTTGATTTCGGTTTTAATTAGGGTTTTTACTTAATTAATTTTAGTTTTAAATGGTTTACATGTATTTTACTTGATTTTAGTTTTAATTAGAGTTTTTTACTTAGTTAATTTTTATTTTAAATGGTTTAAATGGATTTTATTTGATTTTGGTTTTAATTAAATGTTTTATCTTGATTAATTTGAATTATCAATAGATAATTAAGTGGACTTTATTTGGTTTTGGTTTGGATTAAAATTTTTTACTTAACTAATTTGGGTTTTTTGATAATTTAAGTGGATTTTACTTGGTTTTGGTTTTGATTAGATGTTTTAGCTTAATTAATTAGAGTTTTAATGTCTTAAGTGAGTTTTATTTTTGTTTGGATTTTTAATTATGGGTTTTTGCTTTGATTAGCTTAGATTAGGTCAGAGTGGGCTACTGTGGACCTAAATGGACTTACATGGGCTTGAGTTGGTTTAGGTGGAATTAGGGTTTAGGTTTGGTGGTCGCAACTAGAGCATCTTTCCAAAGGAGCCTATCGCTAGTGATTACAAAAGCAGGGTGTCTACAGATGCCCCTCCCTGAGCAAGGTTGGGGGAACAAACCCTCCCTGAGCAAGGTTGGGGGAACAAAGACCGATGCTCAGGGTTGACAAGACACCTCGCCTGAGTCTATAAGAGAGTGGTATTTACTGTGGAGCCGTGAATCACTTATTCGGTGGATGCATCGAAAGTCACGACTCGAGGCCCATGCATGGTGCTGATGCAAGGGTTGACCCTAATGCTAGGTGATGCATGATGTGTTAGATGCAAACGATGCATGAAGACGATGCTAACGACGAGTGGGTAGCCCACCAACCCACGGAGGGGAGCACGAGGGATTTCCCGACTATTGCCAAGGGACGCCTAAACAAGACTATCGGGCTCGTCGCACGATAGAGGGAACTTGGTAGACTGACAGACCTTTCGGCCCGACAGGAAGCATGGCAAGATATTGGACTTGTCGACTGAGGGTAGACTGATGACAGATGTCAACCGGATAGTTTGGGATATCAGCCTGCTTCGAACAATGTGACAGTTGTCAACCAGATAGTTTGGGGTATCAGCCTACTCCGGACAATGTGACGGATGTCAACCAGATAGTTTGGGTTATCAGCTTACTCCAGACAATGTGACGGATGTCAACTGGATAGTTTGGGGTATCGGCCCAGGTGATAGTTTAGGATATCAGTCTAAGGAAAGGGCATGATAGGATATCAAACCTGTCAGTCGAAGGGGTGATAGATTAGGTTATCAGCCTAAGTGATAGTTTAGGATATTGGCATGGGTGATAGTTCAGGATATCAGCCTAAGTGATAGTTTAGGATATCGGCCAGGGTGATAGTTTAGGATATCAACCTAAGTGATAGTTTAGGATATCAGCCTAAGTAATAGTTTATGATATCAGCCTAGGTGATAGTTTAGGATATTAGCCTAAGTGATAGTTTAGGATATCAACCTAGGTGATAGTTTAGGATATCAGCCTAAGTGATAGTTAGGATATCAGCCTAAGTGATTGTTTAGGAGATCAGCCTAGGTGATAGTTTAGGATATCAGCCTAGGTGATAGTTTAGGATATCAGCCTAAGTGATAATTTAGGATATCAGCCTGAGTAATGGTTTAAGATATCAGTTTAAGAGATGGTTTAGGATATTAGCCTATGTGATAGTTTAGGATATCAGCCTAAGTGATAGTTTAGGATATCGGCCTGGGTGGTAGCTTAGGATATCAGCCTAAATGATAGTCTACTTTGTGGGACCTGCTTTAGACCTTGCCCGAGGCCTAAAAGAAGGTGAACATAAGACTTGTTTGACTAGAGCAAGTCCAACAGAGTAATTGGCACTGAGATTCGTCTATTCGGAGCGAATCTGGGAGGGAAACATCTAGACCTCGTCCGAGTTTTAGATGAAGACAGAAATAAGACTTGTTCTACTAGAGCAAGTCCAAAAAAGAAGATTGGATTCCGCATGACTAGAATGGAAATCCGATATGACTTCACCCAATTGGAGCAAAGTCGAAAGGAAAAATAATTGGATTCCGCCTTACTTGGTATAGAAGTCTATGACGGCTTCATTTGTTCAGGCCTAGGCATCAAAATAATATTCTCGACTGTTAGCCAGGTAGACCCCAGCGCCAAGTCGATAGTAAGGAGAGAGCTCCAGTTTGAACCAGTTAAGCATGTGTTGTCACAATGGCGATTTCAACTTCATATCAATCATAAGCATCCAAACAAGCTAGCAAGTGTGTTCCAATGAACTTATTATAATAGTCGAATACAATGAAGTGATTACACTTATTTCAGCATGTAGTGAACAAGTAGCATAACACGAATATCAAGAGTCTGCGTCATCCCTAGATCTCTTAGAGCCTCTAGCTTTGGGAAAAAGTGTATGGCTCAGAGTAGCGCCACAGATCGGCCAGGTTTCTTTAACTTCGACTTCATAATCAGCTGTATAGCCCTTCCCTTCTATGACTATGAGATCATTCGATCGGATGAAGCCATTAAGCAGATGTGATAGCTCCATAGTCATAGCATAAGAGCTCAGAGGGTACTCCTGGAATTGAGCTAGCATTAGCCCTTGAACAAAGGAATCTTGTTGGTAGTTGAACTGTCGCATCACGCGAATTGGATGATACTCAACTCCACCAATCAGCCCCAGTAGGATGATAAGCTGCATGTCAGTAGTATTGAAGAAAGCCTCAAAGTTATGAGTGACCAAAGGAATAATGCGCTAGGTTACCTTGTCTTCTATCAATCTTTCCAATCGCTCATACTCCTTGCGAACTGAGGTGAGTGTGTGAGCATGACCACTTTGGCAATAAGATTCAAAGGCCGACCATTGAAGGCATAAGACCTCTACACCTAGATGAGCGGTCAACCACACCTGTTCAAAAGCTCCACAACCATAAAACTGTTGGCATCGTCGCAATGATGGGTCTAAGGCCTGGTAAGTCTTTGCCAGGATAACTAGGGCCAAGTCTATCTGACGGGTAACCACCGCCAAAGCAATCTCTACAACCTTGATGTTCACAACTGTTCAGCCGTGGTTAAAAACCAACTCACCTAAGAAGCGGACGACAAAACCTCTTAGCCACAGCTCATCGCCCAAGGAGGTGCGCATTTCACCCACCTTGTCAAAGTAGGTCAGTTGTAGTATCGGAGATTGTCCATCAATATAGATAAGTCGACGACCACAATCATTGGTTGACAGGCTAGTCAGTACACTCATGACTGAAGAGTATCCATCGCACCGCATAAACACAGTGGGCCTTAAAAACTTCGGCAGACAGCACACATGACAGACCTCCTCACAAGTAGGAGTCAATTCAATTCTTTCGAAGCGGAATATGTTGTTTGCAGGCTTTTAGAATTGGGCAGCTGCACACAAAAAGTATCGGGAGACCTCCACATTTGCAATGTCCAAGAACTTTGATGAGATGCCCCAAGTCCACAGCTTGTCACGATTACTATCTGTTAATTTCCCAATCCATGTCAAAAGAACATCTGAACACCACATCGGTATGACCATTGTGGGGAAACCCATAATCAATAGGGGAACTTTGGCTTCTCCTGATTCAGGCCACACCAGAAAGGGAAGAGGAACTCCTACAAAACATTCTCAGAATATTTACTTTCAACAATAACGTTGTTCAATACAACAATATTTTATAAAGTCTAATGCAAATAAAAGGGTGCAGTAGAAATGGATTGAGTATCAGAAAGACCAGCCCAAGGCTAAGATTGAATGTCGAAATCAAGACTAACTAAACAATAGGCTATCGAATGGACTAACTCATGTGCATAGCCTCAGCAAGAGATCTTGGTTACTAACTGGTCAAGACCAAGTGCCCCAAATTGGTGGGAAACAAATACCAACACCGATGATTGGGATTGTCGGGTGACAGAGCCGACATTGGGTACTTAAGAAGTTAACTATACCATTCAACCTTGAGAGAAATACTACACAACTTGATGATAAAGTTTTCACCGCTGGATAGGTTGCTTTAAAGTTATATGCAAGATAGAGAGTATCTTGCCAACTCTACAGAATTGCGGTAGAGGTTGGATGTAATGATTACAGACCCCATTGCCGTCATGAATTGCTGTGTCTTGCAACTCATCTCCGTAGGGTGTACCAAAGACCTATGCAAGTGCCGCGGTTGGGAATGTGTCTGGGCTTTGACTGGGCTTCATCCTCAGGAATCTCGTGCCTATTGCCGTGCTATTTGGTGGATAGTTTACTTGAAGGAATGTTTGAAGAAAGGCCTCCTCTCTACATCTGACCAGTTTGAAAACTACTCATCCTATTCTGAAAGGCAGTAGATGTGCCCTCTTGTTCGACAGTAAAGGTTTGGATCGATAGGACCATGAACATGTATGTGACCAAAGCACTGGCTCGATGCATCCACACATACGGTAACTAGTAAGCCCTTGGGTAGATTATGGGGTTTTCAACCATGGGAGCAGTTGACATGCCTCTGGTCGAGTATCATGTTCTCGAAGTATGTTGCAGTAGATTTACGCGTGCCTAACTAAAAGACAACTGACATGCCCTTGGTTAGATACAAGAGGTTCTTCCACAAAGTAGCTGACATGCCCCTGGTTTAGGTATCCTTTGCTAAATTCTCAACCAAAAGGCAACTAGCATGCCCTAGTTCATGAATGAAGTGGTGCCTTGCAAAGTGGATGGGATGAATGGTCATGAGTTATGCACGAATGAATGATGCTATTTTTTTGATTTTGCTATTTTTTTTGGTTGCCCTTAGCTTTTGGAAAGCTTCTAATGCTTGTCATTGGGAATTCTCTAACTCACCAAACACTACCTAGATATCCTAGATTGTGGGTGGCACTCTAGAAAGGGTGAGGTAGCAGTTTGTTGGGTTGTGTGGTGGAACAGGCTTCACACCTAACTCCCTAAGGCTCTACACCTACTTTTTTCAATTATCCTCTTTCTTTTACCCCATCATAGGCTTGTGGATTCACTCTGCCCCTCGCTTGGAGGCAATGAGTACCTAGGCAGATGTTGAGGCTGCTTTGATGATGAAGGAGGGGTGGCTAATTCCTTGGGTAGTGTGGACTATTCAGGTACACGCTTCAACTCCTCTTCAAGGTATGTGATAAAGACAGAGTTACTCCACTCACCTCTTTCTCTTAGGGCCAACTTCTGTCTGCACCGTCTGTCTCCTTATTTCTTTTAGTGCTCTTATTCATGAAAGTATTTTCGCTCACATACTCACTCACATCCTAACATTTAATCTCCCTCTAGAGGTGTAGGCCCTTTAAGGCGTTTGGATTTGTCGTCTTGTTCTCAATGAGTGGTGGCTCCCTCACTTACTTGAACGCCTATGTAATGTTGAACGAGGAGGAATAGATCCCTTTCCCTAATAGGCAAGCTTATCCAATTTTCATCACCGGGCATTTGCTTATGCAGATGCTACTAGTGCTTTTATTAATGCGTGCATGAATGGATTTTTCTTTTTTTTTTCTTTCTTCTTCTTTTTTCTTTTGATGCTTTTGTGTTGAGATGCAATGCGTGCATAACAAGTGCAATGGAAAAAAAATGAGTGTGGGATGATGCAAAATGCATGAATAAATAGAATAATGCATGTGAAAATGCAGTAGAAGAGCTTTGCAAGGCAAGGATATGACTCCATATCATTGGTAATACTTCTTCCGGTAGCATGAGTTGACCGGCTCCGATTTCTCAATATGGTTCATGTCCTCGAGGATTACGGCTCTCCTAGAGAATAGTTGTTTGACAATATAAGGGCCACGCTAGTTAGGTCTGAATTTGCTGCGAGTGTCAGGGAGATGGATGACTTACAAGACCAAGTCCCCTGGCGTAAAGCTCCTGTGTCGGACTTTCTTTTGGTAGGATCTCACCATCCTCCTCTGGTAACACTGGGCAAGGTGTAAGGCTTGTAGTCGGTGCTCATCAATGAGGTTCAACTGGACACAACGATCTTCAACCTATTCTGCCTCTCTGAGTTTAGCTTCTTTCATGATCCTGAGTGATGGAATCCCCACTTCAATGGGTAGGACAACCTTTATGCCATATACTAGGGAATAGGGACTTGCTCCTGTTGAGGTTCGAACAGATGTTCTGTATGCCTACAGTGCATATGGGAGCTTCTCAAGCCAGTTTTTGTGAGTTTCTGCCATCTTCTTCGATATTTTGGTGAGATTTTTATTGACAGACTCGACTGTGCCATTCATCTACGACCGATAAGGGGAGGACCGGTGGTGTTTGATCTTGAAATTATGCAAGTATTCCTTGATCCTCTGGGTTATAAAGTTCTTTCCATTGTCAGAGATAATGGCGTGCGAAACCCCATACTGAGCTATGATGTTGTTTCTAATGAATTTCTCTGTTGCTGCCGCAGTAACCACCTTGTAGGAGGCCTCTTACACCTATTTTATGAAGTAGTCGATTGCTACCAGGATGTAGCATTGACCGTTAGAGGCTATGGGATGAATGGCTCCATTGACAACTATTCCCCAAGTGGAAAAGGGCCATGGCGAGGACATGTTGTGCAACGATTGTGGAGGCATGTGGATAAAGTTCCCATGTATTTGGCAATTATGGCATCTACGCACAAATTGACAACAATCTGCCTCCATGGTTGACGAAAAATAACCCTACAGCATAATCTTCTTGGCCAAGAGTACTCCATTCATATGCGGGCCGCAGACTCCTGCATGTTCTTGAAGCATTAAGATGTCAGCCTCTTTCTTGCCTACGCAGCATAACAATGTTTGATTGTAGGACCTTTTGTACAAGTGTCTTGCTCCCATTACATACTTGGATGCTAGTCGTGCCATGATTCTCTTGTTTATGATCGAGCCACTGGCTGGGAGATTCCATGATTCTAGGAAGACCTTGATATCATGGTACCATGGAAGCTCTTCCGCTGTGTCTGCTTCCTCTATGTTCATTTAGTGGGCTGGCTGTTCTGCACACATAATTGATACCTCCATTGTGCGGTCTTTTGGTACTAAGAGCCAAGATGCTAAGGTCGCCAAGACATCTGCATACGCATTTTAGGCACATAAAAGAGAAGTGGACCTCTTGGAATTCTGCCGTGAGTTTCATAAGATGAGCATGGTACTGGGTGAGCTTCTGATCATTAGTCTTCCAATCACTGTTGACCTGTGCGATGACTAGCATGGAATCGCCACGTACATGTAACTTGTGGACACCATGCTCCAATGCCATTTGAAGTCCTAATATGCATGCGTCATATTCGACTTCGTTATTCGTGCACTTGAAGTTTAATTTTTTGGTGTATGGAGTCATTTGTCCTTGGGGGGTTACTAGTATGGCACCAATACCCATTCCTCTTTTGTTGACTGCACCGTTGAAGTATAGGCGCCATTGACTCTTCTCCTCGGCATCCTCTGGCTCATCATCATCATCCATGGTGAACAACACATCCTCGTCTAGGAATTGAGTCTACAAAGGCTGATATTTTGGTAAAGGTAGCTCAGCTTGGTGGTCTACCACTACTTGTCCCTTTATAGATTTCTGTGTGACGAAGGTGATATTGTATTGAAACAACAACACCTGCCACTTGACACACTGCCCTACGAGCGCTGGCTTTTGGAACAAATACTTCATAGGGTCATGGTGACAAAGGAGCAAGACTGGGTACGCCATCATATAATTGCTTAGGCGTTGGGTTGCCTAGACGAGAGACAAGCAGATCTTCTCTGTAGTAGTGTACCTAGCCTCGTAATTATTAAACTTCTTGCTTAGATAATATATCTCCCTCTCCTTGCGACTGGATTCATCATGCTGGCCCAAAACTACTCCCATGGAATGTTGAGTCACTAACAGATAGAGAAGTAGGGGCCGTCTTGGCACTGGTGGGACCAAAACAGGAGGTCTGGCCAATAACTGCTTGATCTTGTCGAACACTACCTGACACTCCTCGTTCCAACTGATCTGTTCATTCTTCTTTAGGAGTTTGAGGATCTGTTCGTAGATCGGTGTGAGTTAAGTGATGAACTACTGCAGATGTCCCAATAATCCTCTAACTTCTTTCTCTGTGGTAGAGGGAGGTATGCCAATTATGGCTCAAGCTTTAGTCAAATCAACCTCAATTCCCCTCTGGCTGATGATATAACCAAGATGCTTGCCAGATGAGACCCTAAAGGCACATTTACTAGGGTTGAGGTAGAGCTCGTACTTGCATAGACGGTTGAATAGCTTCCTCAAGCAGGCTAGATGATCTTCGAGCTCTTTGGACTTATCTATCATATCGTCAACATAGACTTCCACTTCTTAGTGCATGAGGTCGTGGAATAGTATTGTCATAGCTCTCTGATATGTAGTACCTACATTCTTGAGTTCAAAAGGCATCACCTTGTAGCAGAAGATTCCCCACAGGGTAATGAATGATGTCTTTTCCATATCTTCCTCTGCCATCTTGATTTGATTGTAGCCTAGAATCCATCCATAAATGATAGCATCTTATGGCCGGCTGTATTGTCTACCAGAACATCAATGTGGGGTAGCATGAAGTCGTCTTTGGGGCTTGCTTTGTTGAGGTCTCTACAATCAATGCACATGTGAACCTGTCCATCTTTCTTCAACACTAGGACGATGTTTGCAAGCCATTCTGGATAGAGGACAACCTTGAGGAAATCCACTTCGTGCTGCTTCATGATCTCCTCCATAAGTTTGAGCAGCCACTAGGGTTACCATCTTCTGAGCTTTTGCTTGACAGGCTTGACATCTGGCTTCAATGGCAAATTGTGTACTGCTACCTCTATGTCCAGGCCGACCATGTCGCTATAACTCTAGGCAAAGACATCTATGTACTCCTTGAGGAGGGCGATGAATTCTGCTTAGCCTGTGGGGTGAGTTTAACACTAATGCGCAATTCTTTGACATTGTTAGCAGTTCTGATGTTTACTAGCTCGGTCTCTTCTTCCACATGGAGGTTTGGGCCTTCTGGATCATTATCATGGTGCTGGAATTCTATTAACACATTGTCATCTTCATGTGCACCAGTGTTATCCTCCTTTTCATAGGCCACGAGCTCAGACAAAATCTCCTTCTGGAAAGTAGAGTCTACTGTATCAAAGGTGCAAATTTTCTCTGACATTTGACCAGTTTGGCGCTAGAGGAGAGTTACACTGACTCTCGTATTCTTGTATTGGCGGCAAGCGATCTCTGTGTCATCATACTTCATATCTTCCTTTGGGACGAATTCTTCTTGCCTCTTTAACACTGCTTCTTCACTTATTGTTAATTTTTTTGGGTTTTCTATGCTATTTACAAAGGGTATTGCTGATTGGCGGCTGTCCTGTTGTTGACTGATGAGAGTGATGCCGCCTGCGTTCTTCCCTGAGCTTAGCTCAAGGTCTTTTTTTTTTTGACTCCCACCATGCTTAAGGTGAGGTCTAGGCTGCTGATAACATCTAGACATGCCTCAACGCTACTGAGTGATTAACTCATCTGGTCTAGAGTAAGCTGGCTCTTCTTCTTCCTTTAAAACCATAATAGTGGAATAGTCTTGGGTCTCCTGCGGCGAGGGAGTGGCTTCTTCAAATATTGCAACTTTGTCTTTCCGACGCCTCACTTCCTCTATGATGTCTTCTACTAACATGGCGAGCTACTCTTGAAATAGAAGTTCCATGTCATGGAGCATCTCGTTGATTTGTGCCTCTGTAACCGCTCCCTCGTCCTCATCATAGGTGAGATCCACATAATACGCAGACTCGTGGTCGTTGCTCGCGCTAGGGTTGGTACTCTAGGCTGACAACTAAATCTGGGCAAGCACTGTGACTGACACTGTAGATGAAGTTGAAACTACCATCCCTGGCACTGTGACTATGATGGGAACTAATGCAGCTACTGAGGCTACCACAGGGACTGATGCCGTAACTAAAGCTGTTGTGACTGTGACTGATGCTGTGCCTGCGGTGGTAGTTGGAACTAGAACCGATGTGGGAATTGATGTGGTGGCTGGAACTGGAACTGCTTTGGTCGGGACTGAAATTGCTACAATTGGAACTGGAGCTACTGTGGTGGGAACTGCCTCTACTGTGGTGGAGACTGAAATTGCTGTAGTTGGGGTTGAAACGGTTGTGGTTGAAGCCAAAACTACTGTGGTAGGGACTGAAATTGTTGTGGCATCTTCCTCGGAATAGTAGTCCTCAATGCCTACCTACTCAAAATTGCTATGTCGAGACCTTGACTTGGATTGAGGATCCCTACACTGATGAAGTGAGTGGGGGAGGAGTTCTGTTTGGATTTCTGTAAGTGTTGGGAATGCTCCCCCCGAGGTGACTGCTCATAACCAAGTCCTTCTCGCTTTCTCTGCTCCTTGGCAGTGATGAGCTTGGCGATCCCCCGACTGTACTTCCCGAGAGGCCCCCCTTTCTCATATCCCCATCGACGACAGAGATTCTCCATCATCCTGGAAGGATTGCTACAAACACATGGGTAGTTGCCATGCTCGCATTCAGGGATGAAATTAACCGGCTCAAACCGATTACCCTGGAAAGTAACATTTGAAGGCTTGGATACAAAGTGGATAGTCTGGTGGGACAAGGTTGAAACAACATCGACCTTCTCCTTCTCAAAGTTTTCAGCCATGACGGTGACGATGTTATTTCCCCAACTGAACTTGATCATGCGATGGAGAGTCAACAGGAGGACTTGATGCTTGTGGAGCCAAGGGCGCCCAAGCAAGAGATTAAACAAGGGTTCAAGGTCCATGACGTAAAATTCCACGTCAAACTCAGCCAGGCCAATGACGAGGAGGATTACTAACAAGCCCAACATGTCATGGTGCGTGTTGTTGAACAACGTCATTCCCTTCACCACTGGCACAATATCCTCGGCCTTGAATCTGAGCTTGCTTGTTGTGCACAAGGGGTAGACGTTCACACCTGCGCCATTATCGACTAGGGTGAGTGGGATGTGGAAGTTCTTATACTATACTGTTACAAACAAGGGCTGGTTATGATTGATCTCCGTCTGAGGTAACTCTTAGGAAGTGAAGGAGATAACTTGAGGCATGGTAATCATGCGTATAATTGTATCTAGGGCTTCAGGCTCTATGGTGGAGGCTACATGGGCAACTTGGAAAACCCGAAGGAAGGCTTCTTGGTGCTCAGCTGAAGTGTGGATCAAGTCTCAGATGGAAATATCGGCCTTAACCTTCTTAAGCTGAGCAGTGATGTCGGCCACGGGTTTGGCTGTGGTGGAAGGGGATTTGGCTGATGTTTCTTTAGTTGTAGGCTTCACTGACTGGCTATCTGGCGATGGTGGAGCTACTGTGGGCTGGGTTGGCTTAGGCACAGGAGCTGGGGCCCTATATATCCATCCCAAACGTGCGACCTCTATGCACATCTCTACGGCATAGTCATAGGATACATGATGAGTGTCTTGGGTCAAATTAAGGACCACTGGTGCTTTGGCGACCAATTCCGACCGAGTAAGGGGTAGGCTTGTTGCTAGTAAAACTGGTAGGGATATAGGCCAAGAGTACTACATGGTGGGATGGACTAGCAAGGTGACTGGTGCTGTGGATGGAAGAGGTTGTGCTAGTAGGGTCACCGATGTAGTTGGTGAAGGCGATTGTGCTAGTAGGGTTACTGATGAGGGTGGTCGTGCTGACGAGGTTGCTAGATACTCCGGTTTGGTGGCGACTTGGATCATGTTCACAACAGAGCTTGAACCCTCGACAAAGGAGTGATACAAGGATAGTGGGAATGGAATAGAGGAATCATGGATCAGATCTGAAGGGTCTAGCGCAGAAGCGTTGAACCAAGTAGGGAAGATGGCATGAATTCTAGAGGTCTTTTGCACTCCTTGACGACTGTGCTCAAGGACAGGCTGGCTAAAAATGCTATGGGGGAATATGGATGGATGCAGATGCTTGTGCTGGTGTAGGCACAGACCCCGCCTGGTAGGTGCGAATGATAATGACCTCACTATCAATCAAATCCTGAATGGCACTTCAGAGCGAGAAACAACTATCCGTCGCATGCCCCACGGTGCGAGGGAAGTTACAAAATAGATCCGCTTTGTACCACCATGGCAATGGATGCGACGGTGGGCGGACCTCTGAAAACTTCATGAGTGAGTGTACCTTCGGGAGGACGACGCTCAAGGGCTCGACCAAAGGCCTGAAATGGCGTGCTGGGCAGCGTGGTCTTGCCTGTCCCTAGTACGGTCCTTGCCTTGTCAGTACAACGGGTTATACCGGCTCGACGGTGGTGGTGATGTGGGAGGTGTGTGGTGCCCTATGAGTGGGTGCATAAACTAACTGCTGCTGAGCTGGATGTCCAATGTTGACAGGCACTGCAGGCGAATCGATGTATGCAACGACGTTCTGAGGAGGGTCTCTCCTTTTGTTGGAGTTGTTGTTCACGTTGTTGTTGGTGTTACTGTTGCTGCTTGTTCCTGGGATAGAAGCGGGAGATGTGGCTTGCTTGGCAAACGTAGTGAGTGCGAGGAAATTGCCACTATAGAGCAAGCATTTCACGAGAGCGCTAGCTCAGATCAGTGACGCAAATGTGGTGATAGGCTCTATGCTAAGTAGTGCCCCGATAGCTGGCTGCGTTCCACGGATAACCATCTCGATAGATTCCTCATTCGAGGGTCTGTCTTGGACCTGTGAGGCAAGAGCACGCTAGCACCCAACATACTCTCCCAATGGCTCATGGGGCTTCTGTTTGGTGGCAGCAAGGTCCTCACGCTTAGGGACTAAGTCGAGATTAAAGGAGTACTGTTCCAAGAATGCCTGGCTGAGGTCGTTCCAAGTCTTTATCTGAGCCATAGCCAAGGAGGTGAACCACTTTAGTGTGGGGCCGATCAGGCTTTTTTGGAAGAGCCTGATTAACAGCCTCACATCAGCCTGAAGCTGCACGAGATCTCCACAGTACGCCCTCAGGTGTGAGATAGGGCAACCATTAGCATTGTATTTCTTAAAATCTGGGACTTGGAAATTCGATGGGAGAGTTGCCTCTAGGAAATAGCAGAGGTCTCGGAATTGGTAAGACTGGTAGTCTCCACCTTGCACTTGTCGAAGTGTTTTTTTAAGATCACCCACCTTGGTGTGGAGGGCGTCCGAGGTCACTGCTGTTGAGAGTGGTGCAGCTAGGGTGGGTCCTGCGTACACCGTATGGGTCGCATTATGGTGCTCCTCCAGATCCACCATTGCATTTGCTAGTGTCAGTGAGCCATGACCAGCATACTAGTGCACTGGTGTAATGTATAGTGGGGTATATGTAGCAACCTGGTTCTGATGCAAGGAGAGAATGGGAGATGTATGATGAACTAGGTGGGGTGTAGTGTGAGCAGGGTGCAGCTGTGGTCTCGGGACTGATCCGTGGAATGAGCCTTGATGGTGCTGCATCCTTGCCACGCCCAGAGGCTAGCCACCAGGTGCATAGGAGGCATGCTGTGGAGTGACTAGTGAGGGTGTTGCCGGTGGAGTCGGTCTCACCATCGTCGATGCCGTAAGGAGCTGGGGCGATGGTCGAGGAGGCAGTGCAGTGGGTGCAACAT
Source organism: Posidonia australis (assembly GCA_024699735.1). Taxonomy (NCBI): domain Eukaryota; kingdom Viridiplantae; phylum Streptophyta; class Magnoliopsida; order Alismatales; family Posidoniaceae; genus Posidonia; species Posidonia australis. Next base: position 34,963 of record JAMKQA010029464.1, read on the forward strand.
GACATGCAAAGGAAGGCAACAGAGGGACCTTTAGACTCGCTGGGGGAGCAGCAGGAGCTGGAACGATACAGACACTCATGCTTTGAAGTTTTTGAGTAAGCTCAACAAACTACTGGGTGTGGAGGATATGGGACCCGTCAGTTGCAGTACCCGAGGTCGAGGTCAATGGCGCAGAGGATCGAAGAGGACGTTGGACTCCAAATTGTCCAGCAGAGAGAGATCCTATTAAAGATGTCACCGCAGATGGCTGGGTGCCAAAAGCAACAGATCAAGCCAAGGGGTAAGTTAAAGGCGGGGTCTCCAGAATGCGCATGGCCGTCATAGTGACAGTCTCGATGAATGGCTTCGTAGTGGAATGAGCTTGCCATGTTCCAGTACCCGATGGATTCTCGATCACCAAGAAATGGCTATCGAGAAGAGTGACAGAGGCAGAAGAGGTCAATGTCAAAGGAGGAACCGAGGAAGCTGTCACCTCTGGAGCAATAGAAGTCAATGGCTCACCAAGACGCTAGGCCATGGTGGAACGAGAGCGAGTGAGAACTGGACTACAGTGATAAGACAAAGGATGGGTCCTAGGACGAGCTATAGTCGACGGCGACATGTAGCTCGGGAGAGGATGATCGAAATCTATCACCAGAGGGGAAACAAAGAGCAAGGACTCTCGAGTGCTGACAGAGGAACTCTCACAATAACCTGGACAAGAGAAACAAGAATTAGGGAAACCTGATGTGAGTAAAACAAGACATAGATGCAATGTTATTAGGTTGACATGAATGGCATGCATGCATATGAATGCAACTAACATGCTCTCTCTCACCAACTAAGTGTTTCCTAAAAGACCATCTACTCCGGTCATTCTCACAAGGCTCTATGGGTCTCTAACTCAAGGCAAGAAAGTAAGGTCCCCGCTCTAAATCCTAGCCAAGGCGTAGGCAGTGAACAAGTGGTGCATTGGTGGCTTTGTCTACTATAGTAGCAAGGAGCTGTACCCTCTACTAACACCGACACGACTCTGGACAAGGGGGAACAAAAAATTAACATGCCCTATGCCAAAGCTATAGAAAGGGCTACCAGAATTATCCTTCGCAAACTGTAGGTAGACTCAGAGGAGAAGATGCATGCCCTCTATGATCAATCGTGCAATATGCTTTTATGTCTTTTACTTGCATTTTATTAACCAAAGGGGGAAAAGAGTATGAATTGGTCTCTAGTTTTGCCTTATTAATTGTTTCATTGAGTTTGTGTGTTTTATTTTTAAACCAGAAAGGGAAAGCAAACATGTCTCTACTCTCTTAATCATATTAAATGCGAAAGGGGAAGAAAACACACAAGTAAGGCAAACAAGCATGCAAACAACAAGCAAAAGGCATGATCATGGCATGTGCGAGTGTCGTGGCATCATGATTGTGACAAGAAAGCATCCATCAAATCAAAAGGCAAGACAAATGGCATGCGAGTGCAGTGACAGAGCAAATGTGTAAAAGAAAGTGTGAAAAGCATGCTAAATAAGCACACAAGCACAAGAAAGGAAAACAAGCAGACATGTGAAGCCAAAGCCTCAGAAATAAAGAACAAGCAAGCAAAAAGTGACTAACCTGAAAGCCAGAATCTACTACTCCCCAGCAGAGTTGCTAGTTCTGTGACTATGCCAGCTTGAGAAATTTGCATGGAGTCGCACCAAAGGAGGAGGCCACAACCATGTCAGAAGGTGAAGGGGCTAGATAGGATAAAACGAAAACTGAAGTCGCCACCTAGTCATTTAAGGGAAGGACGAGGTAAACCACAAACAAACCACAAAAGGATGAATGCATGTGATGCAAATAAAAAAAGGCAAATGTCTATGAACCAGAGAAAGGGTAAGGATTCTTGTTACGCACGGAAAGGTATTAGGCACCCTTATGTGCCCGAGAAACTCAGTCTTTTTAGTCTGATTCGCTTGTTAAAGGTTGAATGCAAATGAATGCTTGCTAAGCCTAGATTGTGCTCTAATCATGCTAATATGAGTGCCCAGTCATTACTAGATGGATGTGCAAGATGTATGCGAAAATTATGAAGAAACCCACACAAAATGACGGAATAACGAAACATGAAACGACAAAGAAAATAACACGAAATGACGATGTTTTAGACGAAAATGATCCTAGAAAACATATCAACGGCAAGAGAATAAAAAATGGGATCAACCCAAATCATCCGAATCATGGAAAATGTCATGGAAATCAAAATAAGAAAATTGCAAAGAAGTCCATGTCAAATGACAAATTGGTGACATATGACGAAAATCACATAAAATGACAATGTTTTCAGAGAGAATGATCCAGGAAATCATACTAATATCAAAAGAGTCAAAAATAGGGACAACCCAAATTATCGGAATCAAGGAAAATGTTGTAAAAATCAACAAGGGAAAATAATCTGTAATTAGGCCAATGTGAGCTATTAGGTCAATTAATGTATGCCCTCGGGCAATGAAATCCAAATCACTTCGCAAAATCCAAAAATGTAGAATAATGGGAATCAATTCAAATGTCAAGCGAAAAAATTCGAAAATGGATTGGAGAAAAATCCACGGAAAATCATATGAAATGCATTTCTTACTCAAAAAGGATGAAATGATGTGCAAGTGTAATGAAAACTATGCAAAATGCATGAAAATGTACCTAAATATGAAAAAGATGTTGAGGGATGATTTAGACAGGAATTGTGCATGACTAAGTGCAAAACTAACATGCATTTGCATGAATTGATGGCACGGGGGTAATTGAGTAATGTCTATGGCCAAATGTGATAAATGTGTGCATGATGCATGGTCTAATGTATGCAAACTGTTAGGAAAATGTTATTTACAAGAAAACATGATGGGGGTAAGGTTTTAAATACAGGAAAATGATGTAAACATGGTAAACGATGAGTATAGGGACTAAAGTGTAAAATTCCCAATGAATCCACTTGGGAAACTTTGCAAAATCAAAAAACAGAATACTACCACGCCAATTAAGGTGAAAAGACATTTTGATGAAAAAAAAGGAAAGGATATTGGTAAATTAGATTGCAATTTTAAAGGAGGTCTTGGACTAGAGTGCAAAATCCACGAAAAAGGGAAAATCATGATTAAAGTGTGTTCAGAGACTTTTGTCTTAATTTTCAGATCATGAATTAAAAGAAAATGTGGCATTAAGGTGTGATAATTGTATTTTAGTAATTTCATGAAAGTTTTAGGGTTTTATATGCAAAATTTACATAAAATGTGCAAATGTGACCAAAGTGTGAAGTTAGAAATCATTTTACACTACTAACATGATTTTATAGGAAAACTTTATTCAAGTGCTAAATTATAAATACACATATGACCAAAAAGTGAAAAAGTACCAAAAATGTGTGTTAAAACAATTAAAACCTAATTAATGAATTAAAAACTAAACTAAGGGCCTGGATGCAAATTTCCTACACTTAGTAACTGTATTTTATGAATTCAGGGGTTTATATGAAAAATTCTAGGTTTAAATGTGATGAAAATTAAGTTTTTTATGATGTTCAGTATGATTACAAAGTCTTTTAAGGTTCTGAATGCAATTCTCATAAAGAACTTCATTTTAGATAAGCTCTAGAAAACACAATACAAAATTTCAGGACTTAATTGCAAGGAAAATGTGATTTCAGGGGCTTAAATGTGAAGAAATAAACATTACTGAACTGATAATGAAAAAATAAAACATGCAAGGGACCATATGCAATTTTTACAGAAATAACAAAAGAAATAAAATTTTATTTACAACTATAGGGGCTAAAATACAAAAAAACAGGACCTAATAATAATAATCTAAGGACCTAAGTGTAGACAATTAAAAACCTAAGGATCTAGACTTAAACTATTCCCTTCGAGGTTCAATGGCGATCCAATCGCCAGCAAGGGCTCCAGCGAGGCATTGGCGGCGACTCGGTGGCGGAAGGGCTTAGGCGGTGGTCGAGGAAGCTAGAGGAAGGCACGACGAGCATTCCTAGATTGTTAGGCAAGGTTGGAGAGAGATGGAGTGCTCCTCCCACCTCGTGCTTCGATGAGGGGCTGTTGATGTCGAAGAAAATGATGGCGAGGTGGTTGGAGACGATGCTGCTTCTAGGCCGGCGTGGCGAGAACCGGAGGAGCTTCGAGGCAGCACAAGGTATGCTTTGGAGGTGTCGGTGAGGGTCAGGGCTGTCTGAGGTGCTCCCCCCACCTCTCGTGTCGGCGACAGACGTTGTAGTGGTGGGGGTGACGTTCTAGAGGCTAAGACGACGGCGTGGCTACGTGGCGAGGACCGTGGCGAGGCTCCTTGAAGTGCTGGCTTGAAGCGGGCTCCCACTATAAAGGATACTTTGAGTAGAGCGAAGGAAATATATTTTCTTATTGTAGTGGTCGTAAATCATTTTTGTTCATAGATCAGAATTTAAACTATAATGAACTCAAACGTATAGTATGTAAGGAGATTATTCAAACATTTATTAAAGAATATCTAATTGAACTACATTACAAAGTAAGTCTGCCTAACTATGACCATGCAGGAACTGAAGCCTCCTCATGGAATGGGATGCATGGGAAACCAATAAGGTCATGACAAATATGGTGAATCCAAGGAGATTTGCCACCCCTAGTCGCCAGGAACATACGTTTGTATGGACCACCCTCTAAACATGCCATCAAGAGTCGCTAACAGTGTTGCAAAACAAACCAGTAGATTCTCATCACACCAGATCTCAATGTAACTACTTAAATCACAATGCAAGGGATCAGGAAGCAAGAAGGAAGTTCAATAATCATGTGTGGATGCTCAGATGCTGTGATGAATGAGTGGATTGTCCCACCCATCTAACCTCATCGAAGATGGGTTCCTCCACCGACCATGATTGAGAAGATGTCTCTTAGGCTATGACAGAGCTGTTCGACTCTTTGTGAGGTCAGTGTGGATGAAGTGGATGGTGCTTGGAGAAGTGGAACGTGGATGCATGCAAATGGAGATGGTCATCGTCCTCATCGTATCTCACTAGGGCTACAAGCTCGATCGACCATATAGGCAATGTCAAGCCTCGAGCAAGCATCTAGGAGGATTCAGAGAGGTCGGGACAAGCTCAAGGATGGGCCAGATGGGTTACCACATGCCCATTGGCTCTTGACCAGGCTTAGACCATGGGGAACCCATCATTGACGTCCCATGACGACATGATGCATGGATGATTCAGAAGCAAACCATGCTGAAAAAATGTTGGAAACACATAGGGAATTAAGCTACCAATGGTCTCAGATAGGAGCTTACCTGGGGAGGAAGATGGTAGAGCAAATTCTGCTAAGGACTGAACGTTGACGACTGGTTCAAGGTTGTCGACGAACAATAAGGCTTTGGCTCTGGTTTTGGGAGGCTCACACACATGGCTAGGGGTGTGGGTGATTTGAAGGTGAGGGAATTTAGATAAGATTTTGTCAAAATGGGCTTGGGTTTAGTGGTTTCAATGGTGTTAGTTGGTTGTCGGAGACGACGATAGGTGCTCTGGACGGTGGGATCTCAGGTGAGCTGAGAGAACTGAGATGACAAGAGCTCAAAGAGGACTCTAGAGAGTTGAGAGCATAAAGAACCGAGAAAGAATTCTTGTATGGGTCGAGGTTGCTAAATAGGTTGGCAAGACTGACATGGGTCATTGATGGATAACGACCTCCGACGAGTGGCTAGGATTGATCCTAGAGGGATTTGATGCAGTTTTTAGTGTTTAAGTGGGGGTAGGATGGTCTACAAAGGACGTAGAACATTCCCTGATCCATGCAAGCCAATAAGGAGGCACCATTTGGTTTTTAGAATATTCACTGGAATAGCGCACATCATCAGCTATACTCGTCGGTAAAATACGTGGGATAAGACCGCCTTGTTTCATCGCCTTATATAGCCACCATATATAGATGCCTCAATAATACACCTTGAATACGCACCTAGCCTAGTAATGGACCTGACTCTTGGATTCTGGGCCTGTTCCACACCCTTTCAGGACCATATGGAGGCTATAGGTTGTGGTAAGTTGGGTTTTGATAGTTTAGGGTTGTTTTAGGGTATTTTGATGGGCTTTAGGGGATAGTGGGTGAGCCACTAAAACCATGATGTCCTATCATCGCATCGCACTTCTTTGCAGCGACTACCAGTGAGTTCTTGCAAAACTGGGGTGTCTATAGATGCCCCTCCTTGAGCAATGTTGAGGGTAAATGAGACCGAAGTTTAGGGTTGACGAGACAGCCCACCCGTGTCCATGGGAGACATAAGAGAGATGCTATCAGTGGCAAGTCTCATCTTCTGAGGATGCACCAAGAATTGTGACTTGTGTCGATGCAGTGAGTTGAAATGTCAAAATTGATATTGAAAATTGAACAAGTTGACGGACTTATTAACCAGATAGTTTAGGTTATTAGCCTAGAGGGGCTAGGCAAAGATATTTACCATAGAAAAACAAGACATGTGATAGATGTCAACTGAGTAGTTTGTGTTACCATCCCGAGGCATGGTAAGTTGTTGGACTTAACAAAAAGAAGGGGAGGATGCAGTAAGATATTGGACTTATTGGCCAAAAAAAGATGAATGTGGTAGGATATTGGACTTACCGGCCAAAAGAGAGGAATGCAGTAAGGTATTGGACTTACTGGCCGAAAGAAAGGGTGTGGTAAGATATTGGACTTACAGGCCAAAACAAAGAATGTGGTAAGATATCGGACTTACCAGTCAAAAGAGAGGTTGTGGTAAGATATCGAACTTACCAGTCAAAAGAGAGGAGAAGGCAAGATATTGGACTTACCAACCAAAAGAGAGGATGTCGTAAGATATTAGACTTACTGACCAAAGGAGAGGATGTGGTAAGATATTGGACTTACCGGCCAAAAAAGAGGATGTGATAAGATATCAAATTTACTGGCCAACAGAGAGGTTGTGGTAAGATATCAAACTTATCGACCAAAAGAGAGGATGTGGTAAGATGTTAGACTTATCAGCCAAAAAAAAGGACGTGGTAAGATATTAGACATACTAGCCAAAAGAGAGGATGTGCTAAGATATCAGACTTACTGACCAAAAGAGAAGATGTGCTAAAATGTCAAACTTACCAACCAAAAGAGAGGATGTGGTAAGATATCGGACTTACAGGCCAAAAAAGAGGATGTGGTAAGATATTAGATTTACTGGCCAAAAGAGGATAATTAGTTTTCGACCATACAAAACGAAGATCTAAAAGCACCACCTAGACTCCACCCATTCAGAACGGAAGTCTAAGAGAGGACAATCTAGACTTCATCTGTTCGAAACGAAGATCTAGAAGAAAACTTAGAGAGGACAATCTTAACTTCGCTTGTCTGGAATGAAGATCTAGAAAAGACACCTCAACTTTGCCCGTCCAAAATGGAGGCCTAGGAGAGAACACTCTAGACTTCGCCTGTTTAGAATAATGATCTAGAAGAAACACCTCGACTCCGCCCATCCAGAATAGAAGCCTAGGAGAGGACAATCTACACTTTGTCCATTCAGAACAAAGATCTAGAAGAGACACCTAGACTCCACCCATCCAGAAGGAAAGCCTAGGAGAGAAACGATTCCGTTTGTCCAGAGCGAAATCAAAAAGAAGGATGTCTGCACAAGTGCTGATGGTTGAATTAGTTGCTTGTTGCTTAGAGGCTCATCATCGCTTTGATATTGAACTCCATGGGCAATCTGGATGTGGTTGTGGGTGCGTCATATGATGGAGGGGTATTCTACAGTTTTGCAAAAGAGTGGGGGCGTAATTGCAATCTTCCCACACTAGGGTGATCTGAATGCTTGTCGCTCTACTTGATATGGAAGAAGGGCCTCAAAGATGTTGAAGAAGGTGCCCAAGACTTCATGCCGCCTTTTGTAACAATTAGGGCCTTTTGTGGCAAGTTCTGGGAGGCGCATCTCCCACTGACTTTAGTTGACTGGGATAGTCCTTCTGATAGTGCCCGAACTTCCCACAGTTGTAGCATACTACACTGTCTAAGCTTCTCTGCCTGTGCCAACACTGCGCCGCTACATGCCCCTTCTTACCACAAACGTGGCACGGTCCAATCTTCGAGCCATTGCTGGATCTTGCAAGGCTGAAACCAATACTCTCTTCTCTATCGGATGTAGGCTGCTCCTTTTGCTTCTTCCCAAAGCTACCAGAACTCCCAAAGCTTGGTGCTTCAGTGACCGAAGGTCAAGAAACAAAAGGTCGGGAGATAGAAGGTCGCGAGGCAGATTTCCTCCCCTTTTCCTTCTTAGGATACTCTTCCTGGAACAGCCTACAATCATCCTCATAGTGGCTTCCAAGCTTAATAGCATCTGCCAAGGTATGACATCTAAAACCAATAACTCTGGATCTCAGCACAGGATTAAGTCCCTCCACAAATTTCTTGGCTGTATTCTTCTTGGAAACTACAGCCTGAGTGAATTGCTCCAGCCGAAGGAAGGACGACTCATACTCAACCACAGTCTGGCTTCCCTGCTTCTGGTTCCTGAATTCTCTATTTAGCTTATCCCTCTCATGCTCAGGGAAAAACCTCTCATAGAATACCTCTCAGAACTCCTCCCAAGAGATCATCAATAGGTTCACATTCGGGAACTTGGTGCGGTGCGTAGCCTTCCACCACTGATCTGCAGCACCCTTGAGCTAAAACACTGTGATCCAGACCCACTTCTCCACTGGATACTCGATTCCCTCTATGATCTTGTCCACTTCTAGAAACCAAGCCTCACACTCCTTTGGTGTGCCGCACCCATCAAAAGTCGGTGCACCCATCTAGTGGAACTGTTTTCCCACAGGTCTCCCTTCTCCTCATCCCTGCTACTACTACCAAAAAACTGAGCGAAACCCCACATCATCTCGCCAAATCTTGTCGCATGCCGCTCCATGCACTGCCCTCTCCCATCTCGGAGTCAGGCACTAGGGCCTTGCCATGGCTACGATCTCAACGAGATATCTTCCTGCTAGCACCACAAGAAAATACAACAACAAAAATCAGGTGCAAACTCTCTACTGTGTAGTCTCCTAGGGCCTCTAGATTGAACATTACCAAGCCGGTGCACTAGGTGTAACCTTAGCTTTAATACCAATTTGTAACGCCCCAAACCCAAGCACGTTACCTTAGTCATAGTATCATAAGCAATTACACTAATTACAATAATAATTAAAGAACTATAACTAAGGTGGGGTTTGTGCATCTAGAAAGTATATGAAATGATTTGATGGGAATCTCATTTCCTGTTGACCATCTCAAATGATGGTGTTTGTGCAATTGGTCTGAAATGATTTCAAAGGAAACTTATTTCCTTTACTTTCCAGAGTATTTAAATCCCAATGCTTTTCATTTCCCCCCCTCTCCCATGGAATTTCACCAGATTTCCTAACCTACACCCCAATCCCCCTCCTCTCATGAAAACCCCTCTCCCACCGTCCTCCACCTCCCCGCCGTCCTCCTCCTCATCGTCCAGGTTCTCCCCCTCCCTTTCGTCCTACCCCTCCCCGCCGTCCTCCTCCTCCACGCCATCCTCCTCCTCCAGGTCTTCCCCCTCGTTGTCATCGTCGTCCTCCCCGCCGTCGTCACCGTCCAGGTCCTCCCCCTCCCTTTTCTTCTTCCGCCATCCTCCTCCTCCACGCCGTCCTCCTCCCCGCTGTCCTCCCCCTCACTTTCTAGGTTCTCCCCCTCTCTGTCGTCCTCCTCCTCCCTCACACCGTCCTCCTCCTCCACGTCTTCCCCCTCATCGCCGTCCTCCTCCTCCCCGCCGTCGTCACCGTCCAGGTCCTCCCCCTCCATTTTCTTCTTCTACTGTCCTCCTCCTCCACGCCTTGTCGTCTTCTGTCGTCCTCCTCCTCCACGCCCTGTTTCAAGTTCCTCCAGGTGAGTCCATGCTGTTGCAATCTTTTTATTGTATTATTTACTAGTTGTGAGGGTCAAGTTTGAGAGGGTGGTCGATTCTAGGGATTTAGAAGCTTTCTACATGATGAACCTTGATGGCAATAGTGGCCCTGAGCTCAGCATCTACTTTCTCAGAGTTTAATTTGGTTGTCAAGAAAAGAATAGAGCATGCATGTGAATGATCATGTACATGTGTTTTCCTGTGGATGTTATGCTCTTCCAAACTTCCATATAGACAGATAGGTTGTGTCTATTCCAAGTTGGGTAGATAAGAATCTTGGATCTGATGGGTGTTTGGGATTATGGTTTGGTGATTATAATCAATAATCTTAGTTTTTGGGTTCTTTTGTTTCTATATACATCCAAAGAAGGGATTTGTCTTGTTGATCATAATAATGATATATGTGTTAAAGTCCTTGTGCATAAAGTCATGCAAGCAAAGTTTGCTATTTTTGATGGTGAAGGGTGATTCTGGGAAGGATAGAATTTGAGACAAGAATAGTATAATGGTATTGGATTAACTCAAGAACCAAAAAAAGAAAAAGCAGATCAAATGCGTGAAAATATCATGAATTCTATGTGGCATGGTTGATTATTGTAATTCATTTGTAATGTTATTTGAACTTTTGTATGACTCAAATTTATATTTTGAGAGATATTTGATTGAGTTTTAAGTTAATAATTATGAAATTATCAATGTCTGCTTTCATTTGAAATCTGTTGATAAGCACAAACACCTATATTCTACTTTCCTTTGTTTTCCTAAATAGGCACAGACAATAGGAAACTTGGTCAACAGGAAATCAGTTTCTCTTACTTTCCATTTCCTGGTAAATCCTGTTGACTCTGGAATTCTATTTCCTGTCAAATGTTGTGCACAAACAGGCCCTAAGGTTCACCTCTAGGACACGATGTGCGGCTAGTGGCTCCTACTTTGGCACCAGAACTTGACTACACTCCAACCTACACCTAAAAATCAAATAAAGTACGCGTGAGTGACATCTAAGTCACCCAGTACGCGTCCCAAACACACACAATGAAAACTTGACAAAACCACGAAAACAAAGCTTTTAATTTACAAAATATGGTTTTCTTTTGAAAATCCATTTTAAAACATCATTTCCTTTTCCTTTAAAATCCCTTGGGAATCTGTTCCCAAAGCCATACTCTTTTCAAAAGTTCACATTCTTTTTTCCTTTAAAACATTTCGAAATCTATTTCCAAAACCACACTCTTTTCCAAAACTCATATGTATATATTTTTTATACATTTTTGAAACCATTCTCATATCTCGAGAAAACCATACTCTCGACCAGGTCTAGCTTAAAACACGGTGCCTCATAGGGCTCAAAACCAAAAACACAAACATAGGCTGGTAACTGGCTAAAACCATAATTCTTGTTTATTTCTAGGATGTCAGGACCATTCACAAGTCCAATCCTAGCTGAATCATACCTTTTTCATTTCACAAATCCATACACTTTTCTTATTCATTTCCACTTTTCTTATTGATGTTACCTTGATCAGCAGTAACCAGGCACACAAGTAGTAGTTGAGGACACCATTTCCCCTACCTCTCTGCACTGTCGTGGTGAAGTTCCTTGTGCAGAAGGACACCGCTCCAGCCAACTGGCCTCAATTTCTTTTCATATGCATAGAGATACGTCCTTTTCTAACATCCCATCGGTGACCCGAACACCTAGTTCGTATACTAGGCTCAACCTACACCGTCTCAAGCTCGGTGACCATGGTCGTATTTGATAATTGATATCTTATCAATATGTCGACACCAACCCCTCCTGGTCCCATTCTAGCAACTACGGTCTTATCTGACAATTGGTTTCTTTGGAGTATCATTCTCCTACCATATTGCCGACACCAAGCCTCGTGATTCCACAACACATTATTAGTATTTCATTTTCAAAACTCTTGGGTTTTCCTTTCAAAACCATTTTCATCTTATCATTTTGTTGTAGGAATCTTTTCAATGCAATAGATGACCCTCTACTGAGGTCCCAACTCAAAATCATTCAAAACGATGAATTTAAAATCACGAATTGGGTCTCATGCCCAAAAACCACACTAAACCACACATTTAATCACTTTAATTCATTTTTAGGGCTTCAAATCGAAAACCATCTCCAAATTCAATTATTTGGATTCCATATTCCTCCATGACATTTACATGGATAAAACACCTTTACACAGACACATTATCCATTTAAAACCTTTTATTTCCATTTTTCATACAAATTTATTCATATGGGCCAAAGGATAAAATCAGTAGACCGAAATTCTCGTTCGGTATACCGAAAATCTCTGATTCGATATATCAAATTTTTTCGGTATATTGAAACCCCCTGTTTCGGTTGATTGAAGGTTTTCGATCTATCAAAACTAGGCATCCGAGTGCATACTGATAGGGATTCGGTACACCGAACCTAGTTCGGCATGTCGAAACTCTCATGCCCTGTACACTTCCCCCATTCAATCCAAACATTTTGCCAGAAATGGGGACCTTCAACGGACTTCTCAAACACACATCATAAAACATGAATAAAACATGGGGTGTAGACCCTTGTGTCTACTTCAAAACCCCCCAAACCATTCATCAATCCATTCATCATGCTATCCATAAGAAAATCATAAAGGGGTAAAGCTAGATATGAATCACTATAGCATACTTTTCATTTTTGACCAAAACTCATGAAATCCATGCAATCCTAGCATGATCTCTACATATTCATGCTATCTATCACAATCTCATTCTTCCAACTATTTTTTTATGATTTTACATGCATTTTCCTCATTTTTCATGCATTTAACACATTACGCTAAAAATGTAAAATGAGAGAGAGGAAGAGGGGTCGCGTACCTTAGGCGGCACACTAGCAACCTCCCCCGCACTCCAGTGAAGCTTTTACCCATGAATGGATCATGTAGATGAACTCTCCTCCTTCGGCTTGTGCACCGCTCCATCTTCCTCTTTTCTCTCTCGGCTTGGCTTCCCCTTCATTTCCTCTAGTCTCCACCCCTCTTTATCTCCTCCTCCTCCTGTGTCGCATCGACCACCAATCCCATCACCCTTGCGTTGGAGGGGACGGGGAGGCACGGGCTTCCACTCTGTGGTGGCACGGGTGGTGAGAAGAAGAAAGTGAGATCTCTTGAAAGAGAGAGAGAAAAAGGAAAGAAAGAAATGGAAAAAGATGGGCACAAAAACCGAGGCGACTGTGCATCCTCAAACCAGAGTCCACATAGGTCCTACAAACACAAACCGGTGCACAAAAAGCCAATCAAAACCTCACAGTCACAAGAAACAACAGATTATCTATTAATAAACCATTTATACAATATTACAATTAATTACATGGTTTACAATTAAAAAATGACAATCAAGATAATCAAGCTCAAGTGTCACAAACATGCAACTGATTATCCTACCAAGACTTACTAGAGGAGTAGAGTATCACTTGATTCGTGTGATGCATTAGTTCAGTTACTGTCAGGATTCTTTTGCTCAGAGTCTGATGCCAGATCATTATCAACTGTACCCGCTTATTTCTACTTCCATGACTATATAGCTATCTCGACTGCTGCGTGGTTGCATTCACTCCAAAAAAATCACTATCATGGAGGGTAACAGGTACACAATTGAGTATGAAGATGAGATCTAGGAGAAATGGCCCATTTGTGAGGTTGCACCAGGTCATCCACTGTTTTCTACGGCTGACAGTTCTAAGAGAGCAAGGAGTAACTTATGTTGAAAAAATCTATATGTGTATTTTGCTGATAACAAATGTCATGTGATTAAATACAGGTAATCACATAAGAAAATATGAAACACTCAAGTATTACATGTGTAAATCATTTATAAAGGTGTAATAATCATTTATTTGTAATCTTGATATAAAAATGTACTGATATGAAAAGAAAGAAAGTTTTTGTAGTTCATATGCAAAATGGCATACCGAATATTTTCGGTATACCGATTCAGGGGATATCGGAAAATCAAACGGAGCACCGAAATTCAAAA
>JAMKQA010029465.1:0-40239 GCA_024699735.1 Posidonia australis
ATTTTAATATTAAAAATTTAAATAAAACCCTTAACCCACAAAAACCAAAACCCAAAAATGGAGAGATTAGAAGTAAAGAATTTGGAGGGATTAGAAGTAAAGAAAATTTGATGTTGCTGGCTCAACTACTGTTGCGTGGAGACGGGAGTCTGGAGAGCAGAAGACCAGGCAGAATCCAAAGCCAAAGCAAAATCTTCACTTGAGAAGTTGAGAATTTTGTAGAGAAGATTTGAGAATTTTGTAGAGGAGAGTTGAGAGAGTTGAGAGAGTGGTGGAAAAAATGAAAGGTATGGGGGAGTATTTATAGGTGAAAATTCGGTTTTTTTTTTTAAAAAAAGAAAAAGTGCAACGACTACAGTAGCTGTTGCTCAACGGCTACATTGCGGGCCGGGCCGGCCCGCAAATGTTTAATTTTTTTTTACTGTTCGCGGGCCGGGTCGGTGGGCCAAATTGGGCCTAGTACGCGGGCTTGCCCGGTCGGCCCGGCCCGGCCCGCGACTGCTGTTTCCAGGCCTGGGCTGGGCCGGGCGGGCCGGCCCGGCCCGATTTCCATGTCTAGGCACGTGTCCCACCCGCATTGGCCACCACAAGGTGCGCCTCCTCACGGCATCCTCCACACACGGTGCTCAAGAGGGAGTGTCATACCTCCACACCCGACAACACCCGAGCCTCAGTGCTTACGGCGACAACAGGAGTATCATACTTCCCCGTCATGCCAGAAGACACCTCAACCTGAGGACCACAACCCTAGCCTCAAGAATACAGTCAAGGAGTCTCATACCTCCAGGACCCGACGCCCCTCAACCTCAAGTATCTCGGCCCCCGACCTCAATAGGGAACATCACGCTTGACCACCCGAGAATATCGTCACATTCCCTGGTCTCGACGACACAGTCCCACGCTGCCTCGGCCCGCACACAGAAAACCAGGAAATCATTTTTCAAACCAGGCCAATCATTTCCTTGAAATCCATTTTTCAAACCATTTTCATATCTTTCGAAAACTCTTCCAAATCCTCGGCAAAACAGTGCATCAGGTGTCTCAAGGGACCATCATTGATGGCCCACAATCCCATCTCATAGGGACAAAACATGACATCCAAAAAGTCATCGAAAACACATTTGCAAACTCATTTGGGCCCAGAATCGGCATGCCGAAATCAAGTTCGGTATGCCGAAAACCTTTGGTTTGGTAGGCCGATCTGGATCGGTCGACCGAATCAGGTCAAAACTCAGGCCAAACTCGGTATACCGTCCAAAAACAGATGACCAAAACTCGATTAGAGGACCTAAACTGATAGAAAAACGGTATGCCTAGGGGAATTGCTATGTCAAAATCCCTTGATTCGATATGCCGTTTCCATTCGATATGTCGAATTCTGCAAAACCAGAAAACGGCCCAAACCCCATCGTCCGAAATCACCCCAACTGAGACCTCCGATCGGACCTCCTAAACAAATACCAAAAATCTTGCATAAAACATATGGTGTAGACCCTCGAGTCTACTCCAAAACCCAACAAACAAAACTAAAATCCATTCACCATGCATCAAGATATAAAATCACAAAGGCAGAAGGGTCAAAAGGACCCAAAACACACCATTCACCGTAAATGCCAATAAATGCTCCATAAATACATAATAAATCACAATAAATTCTAGGAAGGAAAATTTGCCTAGATTTCATGCAATCTTAGCATTTTCTACCAATTTCATGCTCTCTATTACTCGAAGTGGAGATGCGTACCTGAGAAACGCCTCCGGCGCAACCACGGCCATGGGGCACACCACGCGAGCTCCGCACACTACCACGAGCAACCACAGCCCTCCACTTCGCTCCCTTGACCTCTTCCTCTCTCTCGACGTGCACGCGATGTAGGGGAAAAACAGAGGAGGTAGGGGAGACGAGTGGAAAGGAAGAAGGGGAAGGAGAAGGAAGGAGAAGGAAGGAGAAGGAGAAGGAGAAGTGAGGAGGAAGGGAAAGAAGGTGGAGGAGGAGGAGGAGTAGCATGCCGCCGAGGAGGAGGGGAAAGGAAGAAGAAGGAAGGAGGAGACGGCGATGGGTGGCGAGGAGAAGTGCGGTGCGGCTTATAAAACCTGCCCCTATAGTAGTTGAAAACGTGCCCACCTACGCGTCTCAGCCATCGGCACACCGCACGAGCAGCCAACCACCAGCCACTACCAACATGGCCAACTGCAAGCCTCAACCACCAGCCCACACATGCAGGCCCCACGGGGACCCCACACCTGGGCCCCACACGGACCCACACCCGGGCCCCATACGCACAGTGCCACAATGCACAGTGCCAACCACGCACAGGGACACGCAAATAGAAGCCAGCCCACGAGGCCCAAGCCCAAAAGTACAGAACTGCACAACGTCCTTGGAACAGTAACACCCGTCTAGGAATGAAATTCATAAAATGTAAATAATTACAAAATAAATTTTACAGGTGTTACAGTTATATTAGCATGTGACCATTGTGGATTGAATTACGCTTAAAGTAATGAAAACTTGCACTTTTGTATTGGAAATCGGATCAGTTGGACATCATTGGGTATTTTGATTCTGATTTTCCTGTATGTCAAGACAGTTGTAGATCCACTTCAGGCTATGTGTACTTGTTAACAAGAGGAACTATATCATGGAAAAGTGTCAGGCTATGTGTACTTGTTAACAGTTGAGTACATAGCATGTTATGAGGCGTCTAATCAAGGAATATGGCTAATGATTTTTGTCATGAGTCTACAAATTATAGATGAAATTGAAAGATCGTTTAAGTTTTGTTATGATAATAAATCTATAGTGTTATATTCTAATAATAATAGGAGTTCATCAAAGTCTAAGCATATAGACATTAAGCTCTTGGTTGTGAAAAAAAGAATCCAGAATAATCAGTTGCCTACAGAGCATACTGAGACAAACTCTATGATTGCGGATCTTCTTACTAAAGGAGTACCACTGATGGTCTTTAATGAGCATGTTGCTCATATGGGTGTTGTACCATTTGATAATGTATCAGTTTAGTAGGAGTTTATATTTGGATGCTCTATTGTTATAGACATTATTTTTTTGTAGAAATAAGGTTTTAGGTTATTTACATTCTAGATATTTATATTGATCTCACTAAATTTTGAACCAGTTGGTTATAGACGTGTTTAAATCACTTCACCTAAATTCTATGCTACACATCCACATTAATTCATGTCATTTGTTGTATTGGCATTAGTGACCATTGTGGGTTGAATTACACCTAAAGTAATAAAAACTTCTTTGATCCTATGTTGGTATAATTCATGAATCAGATTGTAAGATGTCTTTGTTAAAGTAGTCATTTGGAGCAATTCATAAAGTTTTAATATTTTAATTGTTAATTTTATGTGTGTCTCAAGTGGAAGATTGTTGGATTAAATCTAACAATATGTTTGTGCCAATATAAAATCAATTAAAGTATTATAGGCTATTTTCTGATTAGGCTTATTATAGTAATCTATTTGGTTTTTTAAGTTGAGTCAATTAACATCTTAAGTGATATGGATCAATATATGTAGAGACTATAAGGACATTTTTCATTTGTTGATGGGCCGAATTCAAAATGTGTAATATTATAGTTTTCTATATAATGGGGTCATGGTTCTCAAACCTTAAGTTTTTTGACTTCCTTGTCTCTCACCTCCATCTTGAGAAAGAGTATGATAAGAGGAGCTTGGTGGTTTAGAAGACCAGATCTAAACAAAGGAGTAAGGATTTCTACATGGATTCAAATACATTTCTATATTTACATTTATTCATGATAAATACGACATAAACATATCTTAAAATTGAATTTTAATATATAAAATTCTTGATTAGAACTTGAAATACATTTTTAATATGAAATATTGGTGTATTTTTTGAGATCTATTTTTAACACTTAGTAGAATTCTTCTTTTTATTTTTTTTATTCATTTTCTGAATTTATTCTATTTTTTCAAAATTCATTATGTAGAATCCACTTATTCCAATAACCACTTTAATTTCAATCTTATTTTGTAAGTCTATTCATTCCATTAACAAAAACCTATTTAATTTTGATCTCATTAAATATAGTATATTTATTTTATTTGTAATTATATATTCTTTTTGTTGATTTAAATGAATAATTACCTTTTTAGTTTCCTATTCTTGTGGGTTTCTTAAATTTATTTGTTTTCTTTTTGGCTTCACAAAATTAATTATCTACTATATACTATTTTTTTAGGAGAGAGAATATATATGCTAAAATCAATGAGAGAGTGGAATTCCTCTCTTCCTTTTTCTACTTTTTTGAGTTTATTCTATTTTTTTAATACTGTTACATGCGATTCACTTATTTTAACAACCATTTCAATTTAAATCTCATTATGCAGACCCATTTAATCTCAAGTAATGGGGTCTATCTATTTTATTTGTAAAGATATATTCCTTTTATTGATTCCAATAAATAATTACATTTTTGTATTCCTATTCATATGGAATTCGTAATTTTTAATTTTTTCCCTTTTAACTTCACAATGTTAATTATTTTTTCTATGTGTAGGTGTGTGTGTGTGTGTGTGAACTGCTTTATTGCAATCTTTTTTTTTGAAACTATTATTTGTTAAAAATAATTTTATACATTAAGTTATCATCTACTCTATTCTTATTTCATTATTTAGATTTTTATTCCTAATTTATTATTTTACCATGTTTATTATTTAGACATTTCCATCTTTCTTACTATATATCTATATTTACTAGATACTATTTATTTAGGAGAAAAAAGGAGATAATCTATTATATTAAAGGAACACAACACCTCATGGATCAGACTTTAATGAAAGCCCCAAAATGTCCTTTTTTTTTATTTAAGTCAAAAAATAAGAATAATTATGTACTTTTCTTTCAACATTATACTTCACAAATTTATTGCATATTAACTATCTAAAAAGCTCAAGAAGTTAATCTATGAACTCATATAACATGCTATCATAATAAGAAATGCCATGTTTGTTCATTAATAATTATTAATCATAATAAGAAATGCCATGTTTATTAGGGTAATTGAAATAATAAACTTTTATATTTTTTGAATTTCAATTACCCTAATAAACTACAATTAGATCCTATAATTTCTCAATCATAATCCTGAATTAGTTATGGGAAACAAAAATATATAGCTACAAAAAACCCACATGGACATAAAAAAATAGTTATTCATTAAAATCAACAAAATAAATATATAATTACAAATAAAATAGGTAGGTCCTACAAAATAGGATTAAGATATTTGTTGAAGAAATAAATCAGTCCCACATAATAAGATTGAAATTAAAAGGATCGTTGTAATAAGTGGACTCTATATAATTGGATTAAAAATTAGGATAAACTTAAAAAAAAGGGAAAAAAATGCAGAAGAAGAATTCTAATCCCTCCTTGCTTTTATCATAAAATATTTCTTTTTCTCTCCTAAACAAACAGTAGATAGGATAGGTTGTGCCATAAAAAGCTCCCAATGCCCCATATATAAACTTGTTTAGTTGTTATTCAAAATCTTTGAAGAACTAGTCAAAACCCTAGACTGACATCTCATGTAATGTTATAGAATGAACACTGCAGTTGCTGCAACATTTGCCATGGTCAATTGGGAAAAACTCCCAACTAGCCTCCTGTTGATTATCTAGTAGAAGCCATCTTATTTGTACCGCAAACGCTCCAAGTCCGTGTAGTCTGGTGCCCCACTTTCAATTGAAAAAGTTTTAGGGTGTAGTATATAAGAAAAAACATACAGTAATGTACCCCACCCTATCATGTAATTTTTCTTATGGCCATGGTTTTTGGAAGATTTTCAATGTTACATCATAGAAAATAACATAACTTGGCTCCTACAAAGCTATAATCCACATATAATAAAGAAAATTATGAGAAAATCTTACAAAAGTTCCTATACGTTAAATGCTGTAAAGGCCACATTTTTACATAAATTGATCACCATTTTCCATTTTCAATGTTTTGTTTTTCGTTTTTAGAGCTTAAAGGAAAAGGTCCCACTCTCCGAAATAAATCTGAACTTATATTAGGTGGAATCCCCATTCTAAATATCCCAAGATTTTTTTTTCATGTTTTCGAGAAAAGGACTAATGTTGTTAAGATAATCCCTTAAGTCTATACTCTTGATATGCTAGAAGAATAAAAATAGTTTTATTATTTACTATGTGTCTAATCTAACAATAACAAAAAAAATTACTTTTTTCCCTTGAATTTTATATTAGTTAAGAGAGATTTTTAGGGATCGTGACAAATCTAAGACAATCTGGATAGATATGATATTATTTTCGTTTTAATGACAAATTTAACTTGGATTTTTTTTGCTCATTATCATCCTTAAAAGTAGTATTTTCGTTAATACCCTCATTATACTAAAAATTACACGTATACATTTAAAAACTTGAAAATCTTACCTACATGCACTTAGCGTCAACTGTTGTCTAAGTCCGTTGAGTCTCCATATCTAACCATAGTTAACTTATACGAAAAGATTAACCTACCCTTCATCTAATAAAAAACTTATTTGGTCTACTTGCCCGACAACTTTTGTTGTCCCCTAATTCACTTGCGTTGTGGTCCCTCGATTCGCTTGTAAGCGTTGGTTATTGTCGCTGACTACTGTTGTTGTCGAAGTGCTGTCGGACGATCATTACCATTGAGAGCAACGAAATCAGTCGTGATCGACGCTGGTAGAACCAAGGCGTTGGTGGTGGAGCCTAATCGTAGAGGATGACCAACGATGACTGGCAAATCGAGGTTAGCTTCAGAATATTTTAGGAGTTTATTTGGAGCCATTCCAATAGATTTTACTTAGGGTTTGGGTTTAGGCTCTTCTCAGTTTTAGTTAGGGTTTCTTACTATTTGGGGTTAGGGTTTTGACGGATTGTGTTTACATCGACCTAATTAAGGTTTACATGTTTTGATACTAAAATTAACATAGGATTTTTTATTCCTTAATCAAGTTTTATCAATTTATGGGTTAAGGTTAGGGTTTTGACTGATTGTGTTTACAATCAACCTAATTATGGTATACATGTTTTGATATTGAAATTAACATAGGGTTTTTTATTCCTTAATCAAGTTTTAACAATTTAAGGGATAGGGTTAAGGTTTTGACAAATTGTGTTTACAATCGACTAAATTAGGGTTTACATATTCTGATACTGAAATTAACATAAGTTTTTCTTCTTTAATCAAGTTTTATCGATTTAAGGGTTAAGGTTAGGGTTTTGATCGATTGTGTTTACAGTCGACCTAATTAAGGTTTACATGTTTTGATATTGAAATTAACATAGGTTTTCTTATTCCTTAATCAAGTTTTATCAATTTAAGGGTTAGGATTAAAGTTTTGACGGATTGTGTTTACAATTGACCTAATTAGGGTTTACATGTTCTGATACTGAAATTAACACAGGAGTTTTTTCCTTTAATCTAGTTTTATCAATTTAAAAGTTAAGGTTAAGATTTCGATCGATTATGTATACAATCGACCTAATTAGAATTTTCATGTTTTGATACTAAAATTAACAAAGGATTTTTTTGTTCTTTAATTAAGTTTTATCGATTTAACTGTTAAGTTTAGGATTTCAATTGATTGTGTATATAGTCAACCTAATTAGGAATTTCATGTTCGGTTTTTGGAATTAACATAGGGATTTCTTGCTAATTGCATGTTAAGTGTTAACTATGGCTTATTTAATTTGTTAAATGCATGTTAATTTCATATTTTTTAAGTGTTAAATGTAGCTTAGTTAATTTTTTAATTGCATGTTAATTGAAGTTTTTCAAATATTAATTGTGACTTAGTTAATTTGTTAATTGCATGTTAAGTGTCAACTATGGTTTATTTAATTTGTTAATTGCATGTTAATTGTAGTTTTTTAAGTGTTAACTGTAGCTTAGTTAAATTGTTAATTGCATGTTAATTGAAGTTTTTTAAGTGTTAACTGTAGCTTAGTTAATTTGTTAATTGCTTACTATAGTTGTGTGTTAAATGTATTACATGTTTAGTTAAATGTGGCTTAGTTAATTTTGTCATTTTAAGTCACCATTAGAAGATGATTTCATACTTAAGATTTCACATAAAGGTAAATGGGAAACAAATAAAAATGGAAAGACTTTGCCTAAATTTTTTTACCAAAGACAAAGAAGGTTTTATCATAAGTAAGGATTATGCAAACTTAGCCATGATTTGGAAGGTTGTGGGAAGGGTAATAGATATTGAGGTCAATCATTCTTTTGATGTTTACAACAAGATACCACAATTGAAGGAGTATAGACAATTACTCTATGAATCAGATGTCGTACAGATATTTTCTTTGAAAAACCCTAAGAAGATTATAGACATATATGTCACAGTAGAGGAGATTGAGCCTCCATTGCAATGCGAGGCAACTAAAGCTAAAATGCCAGTGACCAGGAAGGGTGGTAAAAAGCAGAATATAGGGTGGACTGAGCCTACATTCCAGGATAGTGACTCTTCTGATTCTGTTTGGGTTTATAGTGATCCTAGTGAGGAAGATGAATATGACTCTGAGCAGTTTGAAGAAGAGTATGAAGAAGAGTCTGTAGAAGAAGAGTTTGAAGAACTTTTATAGATTGAGGGAGGTGTAAAAGAAGTTCCACAAGTTCATGGGGAGATTTATCCAGAAGTTACTGTGGAGGAAGAAGATGACTTCACACTGCTTGAAGAGCAACTAGATAATGATTTGAATGAGGTTGCTGCAGGTGTTGATTTGAATGAGCAACCAGATGATGATGGAAGTTAGGATGATGATCCTAATTACGTACAATCAGAAAATAGTTATCATACATTGCAAAGCAACAAAGTGATGAAGAGAATGAAGAGTCTAAGTTTCATGTGGCAGATCAAGGTGGATCCTCCATATCAGTTAATATGGAGACACCAGACATGACTAAGGGGACAAAATATGAGAACATTTATTAGTTCAGGCCAGCACTTAAGTAGTACAATGTCATCAATGAGTGTAAAGTAAAATATATTAAGAGTGAACCCAAGTGTGTTATTGTTAGATGTGCAAACATGAATTATAAATGGAGGTTACATGCATCTAGATTAGCTGATGGGGTCACATTTCAAGTTAAAGTGACTAGTGAACCTCATACTTGTTCATCTATGAACAAGTGTGGCAATGAGAGTGCATCCAAGTATTGGATTGCTTCTAAAGTAAAGCTATGGTTGAAGCTTGATGATAGTCATAGGGTGAAAGATTTGTCTACTAGATTGCTAGAAAGGTACCATATACAACTACCTTATCATAAAGTGTGGAGAGGGAAGGATGTTGCTATGACAAAATTACATGGCAGTTGGGAGGATCTGTACAACTTTGTTCCTGACTTGGTTGCAGCTTTGAACAAACTAAATCCTGGAAGCACAATCAAATATGAAGTTGACAAGTTTTGTAGATTTTAGAGACTATTTGTTTGTTTCAAGGTCTGCAAAGACGATTTTCTTGAAGGATGTAGGCCCCTTCTAGGGTTACATGGGTGCCATTTGAAGACAAAATACAAGGGTGTTCTGCTTGCAGCAATTGGATTAGATGGAAACTATGGTATGTTTCCAACAGCTTTCTACATTGTAGACTCGGAGAGTGGGGACAATTGGAGGTGGTTTTTAAAGTACTTAAAGGAAGCACTTGGATCTGTGAATGGAATGATCTTTTTGTCTGATAGGTGCAAATGTCTAGAGGAAGGTGTACAGTCACAGTGGCCACAGACTAAGCATAGGACATGTATGAGGCATCTCTACAATAATTTCAAGAAAAGTTTTGGTGGTGATCACTTGGAGCAGTTGGTCTGAGTGTAGCTAGAGCCTACATTTCTGATGTATTCAACTAGTTTATGAAGAAAATAAGGGTAGATTCACAGGGAACACATCAGTATTTAATAGGAGTTGAAATTAAGGAAAAGTATTAGTTTAGATCCCAATTTGGTGAGTTTGCAAAGTGCCACTATATAACAAAAAATATATCTGAGTCATTTAATGCATACATAGAAGAAGCTAGGTAGAAACCTATAGTATTACGTGTAGATTAAATAAGACAAAAACTAATGAAAGAGATGAATATTAGAAAGAAAAATGCAAGGAAATGGACTGTCACTCTTGTACCATTTGCAAAGAAATACATTATTGAGATATCCAGAGGTTTAGGAGGGTTTTCAATTCTTAGAAGCTCATATTGCAAAGCAGAAGTGGTGGGGTTTGATGTAATATGTATAGTAGACATTAAGGAAAGGACTTGCATTTATAGGGTGTGGCAAGTCACTGGGCTGCCATGCACACATGTTGCATCTTTCATTGGTTTTATTAGGCAAGCCAAGTGGGAGAACTATGTAGATGATTGCTATACAACAACAACATATTTGAATGCCTATAGGAGTGGAATCGGTTTAATGCTAGATAAGTTACATTGGGAAAATACTGAAGACAATATACAAGTTAAACCCCCAGAAATCAAATCACAGGTTAGTAAGCCCAAGAACAAAAGAATCAGAAGTAAAGATGAGAATTTAGGTGGTCATGAAATCAGAAGGCAACACAGATCTAAGAAATGTAGAGTACTTGGGAATAGAATGAAAACATGTCTAAAAAGAAATGACCCACCAATAAGTTCTGATCCACCACCACCACCTACAGAAGCTAGGTTAAAATATAAAGTCTATCTTTTTAATTCTGTTAAAATCTTTTATCTTTCTATGCTTTTATGTTTAATACATTATTCTTGCTTGCATGTATTTGTAGTAAACCACCACCTTAGAAGAAAGAAAGGAGGCTAAGGAATCCAAACAAACCTTCAAGGAGAAAGTAGAAGGACACCATGTCAGTTGTAGAAGACGGTTTACCTGCTAACATGGCTGACTTACCAAGGCAAGGAAGGGTAAGATCATATCTGTAGAGGGTGATTCATTCTCCTGTACCCTTGAACTGACAAGTGAATCAAGGCCAATGCAGTCACCAAGATAGTAGCAATCAGGTTGGTTCCAAGGTGGTCATGTTGCACAACATTTCCCCTCTCAAGCTTGGTTTGAAATGCACCAACAATAGCATCAACAACAAGAAGTCATTTGGGGTTCTTCTCAAGAGCAGCAGCAGCAACATCAACATTAACATCAACAGCAACAATAGACCACTACATCTCATATGTGGGGCATAGATGAGTGGTTTGGGTTATGAGTAATGACTTTTTATTTGTTTGATATAACAATAGTGACTTTCTAATAGTCTTTCTGAACTATTAACTCTGTAGCTAATTGACTGATATAGTAGTAGTAGTCTTTCTAATGGTCTGATTGTCTGATGCAGCAGTAGCTTAATGGGCTTTTTGTAGCAGTAGCAGTAGTTGATTGATTAGAGTATGTGTTTGTTTCAATGTTTTAATGTTTTAATCTATATATCATTTTGTTTCTGCCTGAAGATCTTTTTGACACATCACTGTTGTTTTAATCTGAAGATGGCTAATGATCAGATATCTAATATCTATTGATTTCTGTATATATCACTGCTTTAATCTAAGATGGTTAATTTTTGATACATTACTGTTCTTTCATATCATATGTTTGTGTTTGTACACAGTGAGCTTGTCACTGATATCTGAGATAGCCACAATATCAATTGTTTACCGTTTCCTTCCCACTTATTTCTAGTTGCTTTGACGTGATGGATTCCCTTAGTTTGAAAATTATTGAGGTTGTAGAACAAGATGCTAACTAACTTTGGTTCCAGGGACAACCACAATATCAGTTGCTCATCATTTCTTAAGGATTTTATTTTGGAAATTTGGCTCATATTTTATGATTTGTATTTTTCTTCATACTACGCTGATGTAGTTGACATTTTAAATTAGTTCTTTTAGTGTATTGATTTTTCTTAATTTGTACTTGTTCTGAGATTTGATGGTGTGTTTATTAGTGGATTGGTCTTTCATTTTATGCTAAATTGGAGCTTGAACTGGGACACTGTAACTGCTATGGCTTCTATGTGTCCATAGTTGCATCACTTAACCACTTTTTATTCCCCTAAAAATTCAAAAATGGTTCTGATTTATGACTCCATTCAGATCACATGCTTGTTTGGCACAAAGAGACCCAACTGCTTTGACCAAGTACTATTATTTCAAGTACCATTAATCTGATTTCCAATCAAGTAATAAGTTTGTATGTAAATAATCTTCAATGTAAATGGTTTCTTCTTTTTAGATGTGTTGTGCTCTTGAGTAATTTGAATGTTTGTTTTGGGATTACATTGATCATTTTCGACATTATAGTAGTAGCCTTGGATTGTTCAAAAAGAAAGATATATTTATATCAGGTCTTGAGGGAGAGTATTAATTAAATACAATTGGTATGTTGATTTTTCATTGCTCAACTCATTTGAAATTCTAGGCATCTATATATCTATGCTTTTGATTCTACTTTGACTTTGTATCGACTTCTAAATGGAAAGAATGATCTTGATATCTTGTTTTCCTCAAAAACTTAACTCATGAAGTAATTAAAATATGTTTTACACAACACACTTGATTGTTTCATTAGTTGTTATTTAAACATAATACATCGAACACTTGAAGATATACAACACACTTCAAGTACACATTATTGTAATTGAAAAACACAGAAGAAGGACAAAAACTATAAGTATATGTAAACACAACTTTTTCAATTCTACAAGACATAACTTTGCTTCATCACATTTTTCTTCAATTGAAGCTAATTTCATTAACATCAACTTGTCCATTCATGAATTATTGGAAATCACTTCACCTTCAATCCATTGGAAGAAACTACATGTCGAAGATATATCCTGCAATAAGAACAAAGGCTAATTGAGGAATTTTGCTAAACACGTTGTAAGCAAACCTATCTCCTATTTACTCTCCAACTTGGACACCTCCAAAACCTATTGTTTTTTGAACTTTCCTAGGAAGACTCGTACAATTGACATGACTTGTTGTAAAGACATCTAGGTGGCTGGAGGCTGTGTACCTACACAGACGACAAATTCTTTCCTGTGGACATGGATACTAGAGAGGAAGAAAAGAAAGAAGAAGAGGAATAGGAGGAAGATAAGAACGGATAAGATGAGGATGGCTAGCAGAGAGGAAGAAGAGATCCTTGCTTGGTGGCCATCAACGGAGAGGAAGGAGAGAACCCCACTTGGTGGCCGCCAATGGAGAGGAAGAAAAGAACCTTGCTTAGTGACTGACGGATAAGAAGAAGAGAACCCTGCTTGATGGCTGACGAAGAAGAAAAAGAAATCCTCCTTGGTGACCGGAGAGTAGATAGGATGGCCATTGGATATAAAGATAGCAGCAACAAGAGAAAAGGAAAAGATGACAAAGGAGAAGATGAGAAAATAGAAAAGAGTCCTCGACTTTTATGCAAAAGTCATAGGGATAATAAAGTAATTTCGTAGCAAACTAACATAGGATCTTGACGTCGTTTGAGATTAAACTAAAGTGCATACAGTTAAGATTTTCAAGTTTTTAAATGTATACATGTAATTTTCAGTGTAAGAAGGATATTAATGAAAATATTACTTTTAAGGATGGTATGGGAGCAAAAAACCCATTTAACTTTCTTTTGCCACTATTATACATCAATCAGCTGTGTCGGTCCATATGAAATGATGTGCCTTTCAAATTGTAAGGGTAATGTTGGAAAAATCACTTATATTATCTTGATGAGTTGGTAAATGTCATTACTTATGTTTGACATTGTTAGATATGCATCTCGAGAAATTTGATATACGTTTCGCTAGTCCAGTGGTCTATCTCTGCCTCGTCGTTATCTTTTACCTTTTTTCAATTTTTTTTGGGTTTTTCTTTTTATCTTGTTTTTCTTTTTACTTTTTATGATCTTGAGTGGATGTCCGGATCCACGTTGAGAACATGGTTTAGAGAAATATTAAGTGCTTCGAAGAAAATATTAGCTAGAAATACTATTTTTTTGTAAACGATAATTGATATATATTACACTCAAACACTTGGTTATGAGAAATCACCACCAAGTGATGTAATATATATGATGTCTGTAGGAGTCGAACTCTTGACCTCTCGTACAACCACAAAGAAGCTGGCAACATTGTTGGAGCATAGATTGAAGAAAGCCTATGAGATCACTATCATAGACATATCAAGGCTGTTTTTTTCTTTTTTATGTTTTTTTAATTGTAATTGCATTTCATAATAAGCTAGGCTATGGTTCCATCACCAAGCATAATCAGTACCATATTCCAGCTAGTTGCCAGAAATACAGAGGCTGTTGAAGCAGCAACGTCCCTATCTGCTGCAGCTGCATCAACGTTAATTTTGATATGGCCTTCATGTGGAGTAGCCCATTTCGTATAACAACCTATTACTCGAATCTTGATGTTTGCAGTTGATGCTTTCATTTTGATGCTTGCAGTCGAACATTTGTCACTCGATGCTTGCAGTTGTCCTTCTGTGCATGTAAGTAGACTGCACTCATTTCAGAATCATACTAGAAACCATAGTTTCATGGAAATCTGTTCCAATAGTCTTGAGCGTATTGCATTTGTGTTTTTTTTCTTATCCTCTTTTCTTTAAGTTGTATACTGATCTCTGTGAGATTTAAACCTGATCTCTTATCAACCACACTAACCTAGTGATTTGATCAGAAATTTAGAGAAAGACCCAAATGGCCAAAATAAACACAATTCAAGGGAGAAAGTGTTTTATCATCAAAAGCAAGATCTCAATTTATTACAAACTTAAGAGAAGTTTTCAACCAAACCGTTTCAAGAATTTCACATACAACATTGTCAAGCTCTTTCCACTATAAGGAAAATGAAAGGATCAGTCCAAGTTCTTATGCACGTCTTCGACCTTCCATTCCTAACATTGGGAATAATATAGAACCAGGCAAGGCCTTCAATCTCCTGAAAATTCATGACGAATAAAATAAGATTTAAAAAAGAAAGCAGCTGTGACCTCCTCGTCTTTGTGCAGCTTCAACAGCTCATGATTTTGCAGCTTAGAAACTGGATTGGCTAGATGCAAATTATGCATAGGCAAAGGAGGAAGACAAGTTGACGTGAATGAATTTTAAATATAATCAATAAACACCATAGACATGTCTTCCTCGTAGATATACATAGTGTTTTCATGTATGCTAGACACTTTATATTTTACACTTGAAATTTTATTTGGCTAACCATTCAGCATCCACGTCAAATTTGTGGTGTTGATGATTTCGCAAGTGCTCCACTATAAGAAGGGCATGACCATGGCATATGCTCTTGCTAGTAATTCACTGTCTCTTTAATTGCATCCAATAACTGCATGTAAGAACTACAATAGTCAGCATCACTTTGCAAGTAAGATGGAATGAGAGAAATTACGTGATTATAAACCTTGTTCTTGGTGGGCATATAAAATGGTTCGTACACAAGTGGGAAAGGAGTATCTAACCCACATGTTCTAGCAACAGGAGCTTCCAACTGTAAATACAAATTTCAAGAAGTTAGGATTCAAATTTGAACAACTAGAGAACACGAATAGCAATATATAACTGCAAAACCCTTGGTACTTCGGAAGCTTGACATGAGAGGTAAAAAAAAAGACTTGCTCCAACCCTTGAAAAAGGTAAAACACCAAGCATATGAGAAGTCAAGTTGTAAAAAAAAGACAGGTTCAGATAACACTGAGTGAACATTATTCGGTGAGATATCATTCTAGCAACTTATGATATCGTTTAAAGATTGATGACGTTCTAAGACAGTAGTCATCAACCAAGGAAAAGCCCATGAACATTTTTGGAAGCTTATGTGGCAAACATAGTGCACGTTTCTAAAGCAAATATCATATTTAAGTTGGTAGCCAGAATGTAAGAACGTAACACTCTAGGCCTTGTATCAAATCAAGGATATGGTAGATATATGGTAAGATAATTACTTTCCCTGAAATGTAGCTTACATTCCTAAAGCCACAACTCTATTCTTATGTCTTAATATATCAGGGACTCAGAGCTGAAAAGCGATGGTCGACTTGGGTTGAAAGTAGCTTTAACTGATCAGCATCATAAAAACACATCTTGAATAGTATTTCAATAGGTGGTTCCAAAAAATTGCCAAAAAGAAAAACAAGAATGCGGCGACGCTCCTTTTCCACAAAAAAAACATATAGCAGTGTTACCCTTGGGAAGCAACGCTCAACAATAGAAGCAGAGATTTCGGCACCAAATCCTCCAGTTACTGGAGCCTCATGGCTGACCTGCCAAACGAGAGGAAATGATGAGTACTAGATAAATTCAAAATCCATCACTGTTACTAACCACATGGCTATTTACGTACAATAATCCTTCCAGTTTTGTTGACAGATGACTCCACTGTGTCCTTATCCCAGGGTACCAGTGTTCTTAAGTCAATAAGCTCACATGATATTCCATCCTGTAAAATTCCAACATTGAATGTAGACTTTTTCTAGCAGGAACTTTCAAGTAGTTAGATGATGTTTGCATCTTATATCTACATTCATTTCTGATGATGTTCCAACTTTTTTCCAATTAGGAAAGCTAGTTAATTTATAATTTTTACAGCAAAGGGAACTGTGGGATTCTCATAAATTAAATTAGTTAGAGATACTTGGACAGGCAACTGCTGTACTTTTAACACTTGACTGCATTGCAAATTGCAAAATAAGCTGGAGATCAGTGAGTTATTCTCGTACACAAAAGGTCACCTACCTTTGCAGCAGCATCACATGCCTGTTCCATCACTGTAAGCTGAGCTCCCCACCCCACAAGGGTTATGTCACTTCCTTCACGAATCACCTTGTGATGATAGTATATGGATAAGCTACAATATTGAGGAACAAAGTCAATCCTTGAATTTAAAGCTTACCTCTGCCTGAGATAATGGCAACATATAATCATTCTCGGGAACCTCTTCCACTGCCAAACGGTAAAGGCACTGAAAATGTGGCAAGATCGCTAGTAAAAATCAATACTGTAGATAGATGAAACTAGAATATTTATAGTTAATATCACTATGCAGGAAGAAATCGTTGCTACCTTTGGCTCAAAAAAGACAACAGGGTTAGGATCTCTTATACTTGACAATAACAATCCTTTTGCTTCCCGAGGGCTTCGAGGGATGACCACCTAAATAACACTTTGTCTTTGTAAGGATTTAATAAAAATCCAAGGACTAGTAATAAAAGTGTAAAAGTAAGTGCATCCATTTTGTAGTCATAACCCAGCAAGGAAAACTCATTTTCAAGCCTAGTCTTGAGCACATGATGTTGACAAACAAAAATAAATCCTAATAAATAATAAGATGCTGTAAGAATAAAATTAAACCTTCAATCCAGGGACATGGCAAAAGAAGGCCTCTGGGGATTGTGAATGGTAATGTCCACCATGACCAACAGCTCCATATGGGGTTCTAATTGTCAGACCTAGTTAAATTTTATGAAAACAATTAAATAATAAATGACAGCAATAATAGAGTTTTGCCACATAAATCAAATTTACTGAAAGCACACCTCCACAGTTGAATAAGTTGCCACTTCGATATCTGAACTTTGCCGCTTCATTAACCATCTACATAGTAGAGAACCCATCAGGCATATATTCATTATAAAACCAAATAATCAGTAGACATGCTTCAAGATACTAGTTGATTTTCACTAAGAAAACAGCATTACATTTTTACAGTACTTTCCACACTTACAAAATAAATAATGTAAGAAAAACAGATAACCATGTAGAATTGCAAGAATGTACAAAATTGCACCCAGTTCTTCTGTGCTTAATCAATTTATCGTGTTTCATGTACACACACGTAAAGCATGCAAAGGAGAAATAGATGCTCAATTTATAAGCATTTTTGTGTCCATATAAATCGAAAGCAATCATAAGCACAATTCCTGATGGAAGAACTTTGTGAAACAAACAGTAAAGAAGATCCTAACAAAGAATATGAAATGTCCCTAACAAACAAATTAGAGTGGGTGTTTAAATCATGTTGTATACAAACATAAGATTAGTAAGGATCATAATTATATATTTTTGTTTAAACAAAGAAAGAATGAAAAAGGTATATATGGTTGTCAGCAAGAATCAGGTTTTTATCGACCCAAAATTTTAGTAAGATCAAAGCCTTTTCCATAGAGCCCTGCCTTTTCATGTTGATATTGATAAATTTTCTTAAAGTTATGGGTTATATCACCAATAGTACATTCTCTAATAAATAGTTTAATTAAGTTCCACCTGAAAAAGCAAGTCTAGCTTTATCATGTTATCATTCGTGTGTTTCTACAATTACTATTTAAACCTTTTCTGCTCATTTTCCATAAATACTTCAGCTCTTGTGCTTCCAGGTCATGGTTATCTTCCTTACAAAATAGCTGATTGTTGTCTCTTCTCAGATATTGGTGTTTGGTACAGATGATGATTTTTGATACAGTTGAGTCTTTTGCTACACATGGTTACTGTCTTGTTTCTGATGGTTTTTTATGTGGGCTGCTGGAATGTGGAGGGATCCCCATGCCATGCAGGACAAGAACTGCAACAAAATTATTCTTTGGCCTCAACATGGAATGAGTGATTTGTGCACCCAAGTTAGACATGTTATCAGAGATGGTTGATACCTTTTGCTATTTGTAAGCCTTTTACTTTAACATGGTCAAATTTTGTTAATTAAGTAAAATATCACACAAGAAAGAAGCTTATCTGATTCATTCCTAGATTGTTCACTAATTAAGTGATGCTAAGTTAAAATCAGTCACTTCCTGTGCAAAACTTGGTGCTGTTTCTTTCCTTTATTGCTGCAAGTACATTTGGGGTAAATAATCTGAGAAGATGTAACTAACTCACCAGATGGACGTACAAGCTTATTCAATGCTCAAACCTCAAAGTTATGGTATAAATTGCAGGAATTTAATGAACAATTTATATATTAACGGGGCAGGAAAGACACAAAATTCAATTTGACAATTGGAATAGAATGATTGTCTCTAGGTGAATTTCATAAAAGATACATGTATAAAAAAAATACATATTTTATTGCCTTCTGTAAGGAAAAAGAGGGAATGAAAATACTCAATACTGCAAGGAACATGCCTGGTCAAAAGCAGGATATATATAATCTGCAAATTGTATTTCAGCAATCACCCGATTTCCCTAGCAAAATGAATGAATAAGGTGGGCACCCTAATTGTCAAATATATATGAAAGAAAAGACTAATAAAGCTCACCATTGCTGCAAGGCCAACAGCAAATCCAGCGATTCCCTGTGCAAAGAGAGGCATAATATAAGTAAATATTGTTTTTTGTATTGATCTATGAGAAGGTCTGCAGAATAAAAGCAATTCCCATCCTAATAATCATTCCATCAGTGCTACCAACAGCTTGTTGCTAGGAAATCACTAGAGAATTCACTGTGACATGCAGAAAGAGAATCAAGAAGTTCAAAAATATGAAAAAAAAAAATGTACCTGCTCACATAAGGGTGTGTTGAAAACTCGGTGCTTACCGAATCGATCAGCCAAACCAGTTGTACATCGGAATACACCACCAAAACAAACATCTTCTCCAAAGACGTAGGATCTGCAGAGAAGTCGAAACAATTTAGGAAAGTCACATCCACAATACCTAACTTAAACTCTAGCTCCACACTATGTACAATTAACTTCACTGATCTAGTAAAGGCAGCAAAAACTCTAGATGGTATAAGACAAGTCAGGCATGGAGAAGCTGTTCCCCTGCTTCTGCAGTAGTTCTGTTCTGCCAAACAAAAACTTAACATTTAACATACCACCAGAAGACAAAGCAGAATTACACCAATCTACAACATGCACCACGCCAGATCAAATTCCGAATTAATAAACAAACACCTTATATAAAAGCATAACCATGATTTACAGAAACAAAAACGAAATCCCCTGTTCTAGAAATTTAACAACTTTCCACACAAAACAAGGCAAATCCAGCGACTGCCCAAGTGAGAATTCCTCGATTCAGAGCGAGCGAGAGAAATTGCCGACTTTGAACTGGAGAAAACGTACCGAGGATCTGAGTCGAGGGCGATGTGGAGGGCCTGGTTAATGGCTGAGAAGAGGTTGAGTTGCTTCCCTTCCTTGCCGATCTCCTGTGTGGTGGTCGAGGTGGAGAACCCCCTCGTCCCTGTCGCCACCCCTTGCACCAGTCCTCTCCAGCGCCCCGCCATTGCAGAAATCTAAAGAGAGAGATGTTGAGATGGGCGGCTTTATACTCCGAGATTTGAGGGGTGTTTCAGTGTTTGAGGGGTGTAAAGGTGCTTGTAAATTTGTTTTTTCCTCTTCTCCTCGTTTGTCGTGGATGGATAAAGAATACACAAAACGTATCCAGTACGTATCTACGGGATTTTTCCAATAGACACTAATCAGACGCTTGGTCCTTTTTGTTTTTGCAATAACTCTCTTAACCTTCTGTAAGTCCTTGTTGTCGTCCCCCCTCCCCGCCTCCTTCAACCTCTCCTGTGTATCACATTAGTTGTCTCTGTTGTTGTTGCCATCACTTCTTCTTCACCTCCTCTTCTATTGCTATCTCCTTACCTTTGTCGTTATCTCTTGTCGCTTGTGTTGTCATCTCCTTTCATGCTTCTTGGTATCTACAGGAAATAATATTGTAAACACCTACAAAGATATCAGTATAAAGAATAAATGATTTGCTGATTTGGAAGTGATAAGGAGTGATGTTCCTACACAATTTTTAGAAATCTCTAGTTAGAAGCGAAAATTGGGTTAGGTTGGTCCCAATTCAATCCAATTCAATCCATCGACATAATCCATGAATTTAACCCGTGAAGTTAACCTAGCCTATTGTATATATATTAGCTTAGCCTATCTAATTGTGCTTTTATTGGTGTGAAAATGTTGTTTGTGTAATTGTACTATTAAAAATGTTTATTTATTTATTTATAATGAAATTTCGATGTTGTTGGACCTTACAACGGAGAACAAGATTTATATAATTATATTAAGTCAACCTGTAATTAGTATCCAAGTATTTAAATTGGATCAACCTGAACCAGCCCAATCCATGATTGGATTGGGTTGGATTGTGTCATGTCATATTGTGTTACTTCAACCTACATGGGTTATGGGTTGGGTTCAGGCTAGAAGTTTATTTTGTCGGTTGAGTTAGGTTTGAGAAAACTCAATCAAACGTAGCCTATTTGCGCCCCTACCCTCAATGTGTGTGTGTGTGTGAAGCTTCTATTTATTATTTTCCATAAATTACACAATTAAAAGGAGATAGAGAGAAGGTTTTTATTTTTATTCTTTTACTTACATTGTTTCTTAATTTTCCTCTATCATTTGTCTCTCTTTATATGTGTTTGAATAGGTGAAAAACTTTCCTTTATGATTTTTATAAATTAGAAAACTATAGAAAGAATGTGAAAGAATGAATGCTTTTCATTTTTCATAGCAAATATTTTCTAATTTTCCTTCTTCATCAACGTCTCTTAATTAATACATAAATAACAAAAGAAGAAAAATTAAGTGAATTAAGTAAGTTATCATTTTTAGTGTATCTAGTCTTTACATATCTTATTAAAAAGGACTAAAATTATTGTATAATTGGTCATCTTTATATTTATAAAACAATTTAAGGAAACACAAAAAATACAAAACTCATATCTTAATGTTTATTCTTCCTTTTTTGTGAATTATGGATTGCTTAGAATTTTATTTTTTCCCATAAGATTGTAAAACATTTACTTATTGATGTGTACTTTTTGGATTTATGTTTATAAAAACGTTATAAATGTTAATATATTGTTTTTGAATAAAAACTAAGTTTTACAATTTTTTTCAACATTTTTACGGACAAAATACTCTTTGTTCAAGTTTTCCTATAATATCTAGACAAACATAAATATGTTAGCATGTCAAGTACTTAGCTACTGTTAATGCCTTTATCTTAGTTTTTAAATTTCTTAATTTATAAAAAAAATGCAATCATTATTTCTTGCTTATATTCAAGATTGAAGATTATAAGTGATATCCAAAATGTTTTTATATATTCTCATGAAATTGTCTATTTTTTATATTTTATTTATTTTTAAATTTTTTTTATGTGTTTATGATATCCAAAATTGATGTGCATATATACTTAAATCATTTTTCATTTTTCTTTTTTGCAACATGTATCGTGTGGGTTTTTCACTTGTATTATACTAAATGAAGATGTATTTGTTTTCCTCGAAATAAGGAGAGACAAGAAAAGGGATTTTTCTCCTCCAATGTTTTTCTTATTTATTTATTTTTTTAGATTTTACAATTTTCAACTTATTTTTAGTAACTTTCCATAATACAATTAATAACTAACATCTTTTTATACTATTTTTGGTGTTTAAAATTTCAAGGAGAAACAATAGATCATACTTCTCTTCAACCACGTTTTACAAAGTTTTTTTTGTAACCATTAGCTTTGTTTGTTTGTTATGATCTTAAATATAACATGTAACTTACTTTTTTGCTTCCATTAATTTTATTTTAATTTTCAATTTGCGAAGTGCCTCCTATCTAATCTATCTAACTATCTAAGGACTTAAGCAAGAACCTCTCGCATCTCCGTAAAGTAAGGAGAAGCAAGAAGAGAGGGTGTTCCTACTCTTAGGATTTTTTGTTATTTTTTTATTTGAATACTAATTAACAATTTCTAGTTACATATCTCCCTTTTTTTTGCACAAGACAAGATACAAAAAAAAAGGAGATAGATTTAGAGAATTAGAGAGAAATGATAAAAAAACAAGTAATTAATTATGGACCGACTGCATAGAGAGGATCGACCAGGGTCCAGGGCCGACCCCCTCAGTGTGCAGTGGAGCAAAAGATGTGTTTTCTGGTTACCTACTTTTTCGGTGTTCTTCTCCTAAGTGGTTAAATGATTCTAATCATCATTGAGGAAAAAATTTAGGTCGTGCAGCTTGATGCCTGATGGAACACTGAACTTCGAGGAAATAAAGAATAAGAGTCCTAATAAATCCTTAACCCCACAACACTACGTCCATGACCTCCACCACCAAATCCATTTGTCCCTTCCCTCTTCCTCGCTCTATTTCTTCCCCAACACCCACATACTTCCACCACCTCGACGGCAGGGGAGCCAGGCAACACCACCACCTCCAAGAATCCTCATCTCCACTACCACCACCACCACCCACTCCACCAGATCACCGGGAGCCCAACCCACAAGCTCCACCTCAAGCATTGGCCCAAAGAATCTGACCTCATCGCCCGCCGCATTGCCATCAAGCAGCCGGGCATCGACACACTCCGGTCCGACACCGCCTTCCTCTCATGCTTCTTCATCCGCTTCCTCTCCACCTTCCGACGACGACGACGAAACTTTCACCACCTTTTGCTTCCTCCTTGACACCTCCATCCATACACTGATACACCACCTCTCACCTCCTTCCTCCGCCCACCCCAACATCTCATCACCGCCAGGCAGTTCCCCACCATCACAACATCCCCTCTCTCTCTCTCTCTCTCTCTCTCTACCCCATGCCTACGTTGTCCTCCTAAACAATGGCAGAATTAGAGAGAGAAAAAATTTCCAGAGGCATCAAATTTTTAGATCTTTTACAAAATTGGTGGTGTATGTTAAATTGTTGAAGTCATGATAACTATTTCATTCGATAGAATTCAAGAAGTTGCATCAACTTATAAATTGAATTATTGATTACAAATTTAAATTGCTTAAATTTTCAATATAAATTTGATTAATTATTACCACTCCATCTAAAAGTTTCAATTTTTAGGTAAATTAATTTGAACCATCAAACTTAAATACTTAATCAACGATAAAAATGCTTTAATAAATCAACGTAAAAACTCTATGATTTGACATCGATATATACTGAAACTGATGACATGGTGTTTTTTTACTGCAAAAACTACGAGAGATGAGATGGTGTTTCTCACTAATTTCAATATGTTGAAACTAGAATATCATTTGCTTTTGCTCAAATCCATGCATGTAGTTTGAACTCACAAGGTTTATTTTTGGGCAATCAAAGAAATTTTTATTAATTACCAAAAGAAACGGAAACAAAGAAGATAATGATACACCTCAATAGAGGATATAGACACATTAATCACTAATCTAATTGTTAGTTTGAAAAAACTCCTTTTCAAAATCCATACTCTTGGAAAAAAGAAGACGACAAAAAGACTAACTTGTACCCCCTCTAGTACGTATACTAGGAATACTCCATTTATCCAAATTACAAATACTTCTAAGCTCCCTAGGCAAATCCTGGAAACACGAGTATGACTTCTGATGATGAAGACAAACCCCTTCCTTAGCAAATAATCAGTTGCAGCATTACCTTCTCTGTAGCAATGTGAGTAAGTCACATTGAATCTTCTAACAATACGTCTCCACCAAATTCACATCTCCAACTAAATGAGACATTCATGTTCAACATGTTTACCACTTGCATGGAGTCAGATTCAATCTCAGTCACCTTCATCCCTTGAGTCTCACACAAGAGTAGGACATCCCATATAGTTCAGATTTTAGCCACATTATTGGAAACATTCCCATAGAAATATGAGAAAGCCAAGAGAACTTTCCCAGACGTGTCCCTAACAAGACCACCTCCACCTGAACCAAAAGAAGACGCAGAACCATCAACATTGGCTTTCAAACCTTGCGGAGGGGGCCTCCAATTTACAATCATGCAAGGAGCAAAAGAACGCACTGGGACTTGCAAACTGAACATTCCCAACTGTAACATCTGACTCCCAAAGAAGAGAACCTTTTATGAGAAATAAGAATGTTACACTCATTAATAATATCCATAGTAACATGCTGCCATCCTCTAAAGATGTTAGAGTATCGCCATTTGCATCTCTCTCTCCATATGCACCAACAAATAAAATCTGGAAGAAAGCCCACTAAAGTACGTCTGTAGCAAGAAAGACGTCCCCACTCCTACCATGCTAAGATGGTATCATGAATATTACTATACACATGCAAATGGAAAAGCTTGCCAAAGAAGGACCAAGTATTAAAAGCCAATTGACATGAAGAAGTAAGTGATCCAATGTGTAACGCTCCAAACATTTTCCACAATAATTTAAAATGAATAAAATTACGGGAAAATAAAGCTAAACAGAAAATATATCAAACTATTAGGAACCTGTGTGTGCGGCTACGAGACTCCAGACTATATGCACTATGCTAAATCAACTGCATGTCTGCACCTACAAACCAAAACAATAAGGAAAATGCATGAATGATAAAAGTCACTCAGTACGCACCTTAAGAAAACGACGGAAAACAAAATTATAATTAATTTTATTTTAAATTCATTTCGCAAATCATTTCCTTTAAAATCTTACAAACTAGGCCCACACGGTTCAAAACCACAATCGGGGCTCTACTAGTCCAAAACCACAAGCAAAGGCCCTCAATGGCCAAAACCACACACAGTGAGTCGAAAAGCCTAGCACTAGACAATCAAACTCTGGCCACAAGTAGTCCACCGAAGAGCCACCAACGGTGTCTGCACTGCCATGACATGTCACCCTATGTAGGAGCCACGTCGTCCTACAATTCTCCCACTTGGAGAACCCTCACAAAGACAACTCCTCCCTAGGCCAAAACCACAACCGGGGCTCTACTAGTCCAAAACCACAACCGGGGCTCTACTAGTCCAAAACCACAAGCAAAGGCCCTCAATGGCCAAAACCACACACAGTAAGTCGAAAAGCCTAGCACCAGACAATCAAACTCTGGCCACAAGTAGTCCACCGAAGAGCCACCAACGGTGTTTGCACTTCCATGACATGTCACCCTGTGTAGGAGCCACGTCGTCCTACGATTCTCCCACTTGGAGAACCCTCACAAAGACAACTCCTCCCTAGGAAGGTTGTCCTGTCTCTTAGGAGGTTATCAGCTACGGTGCACGTGTCCCACTCTCATTGGCCACCACAAGATACTCCTCGTCACGACGCCTTCCACACATGATGCTCATGAGGGAGTGTAATATCTCCACACCTGATAACACCCGAGCCTCAGTACTCACAGCGACAGTAGGAATCTCATACCTCCTCGTTATGCCACAAGACACCTCAACCTGTGGATTACAACTCTAGCCTCGAGACGACAGTCAAGGAGTTTCATACCTTCAGGATCCGACGCCGCTCAACCTCAGGTATCTTGGCCCCCGACCTCGACCAAGGAGTTGTGCCCGACCACCCGAGAATGTCGTCACATTCTCTAGTCCCGACGACATGATCTCACATTGTCTCGGCCCGCACAAAGAAAACTAGGAAAAATATTTTCCAAATCTGCCAACTCATCTCTTTGAAATCATTTTCAAAACCATTTTTCATATCTTTGAAAACACTTCCAAAACCTCAACAAAGCGGCGCATCAGGTGTCCCAAGGGACCACCACTGACGGTCTACAATCCCATCTCAATGAGACAATACAAACCAATCTGGAAAATCCTCAAAAATCATATTTTATAATAGCATTTGGGCCCAGATTTGGTATGCCAAAAAAAACAAGTTCGGTATGTCAAAAATCCCTAGTTTGGTAGACTAATTTGGGTCGATCGACTAAATCAGGTCACAGTCAACACTCAGGCCAAAATCGGTATACCGGAAATGGTTCGGTTGACCGAAATCCACTGATTTGGTCGATCGTCCAAAATCAGACGACTGAATTTTGAAAGAAAAACGACATACCGAAATTGTTTGGTATGTCGATTTCTACGAAAAATAGAAAACGACTCAACCTACTCATTTCAAAATCGCTCAAAGTGGGACATTTGATCAGACCTCCTAAACAAATACCAAAAAACTTGCATAAAATCTAAGATGTAGACCCTCAAGTCTACTTCAAATCCCAATAGATAAAACCAAAATCCATTCACCATGCATCAAGATATAAAATCGCAAACTCATAAGGGTCAAAACAACCCAAAACACAACCACTGGCATAAAAGCCCATAAATCTACCATAAATTCTCATAAATTCACAATAAATTTTAGGAATGTAAATTTACTTAGATTTCATGCAATCCTATCAATTTCTACTAATTTTATGCTCTCTATTACAAGGGTTGGAGATGTGTACATGAGAAATACTTCGGCGATCCTCCGACTAACTTCGGTGACCACGACGCGTCCACGGCCACACCACGACCTCGGGGACGCGACTCCAGAGGTCCATGCATCACCACACGCTACCGCACACCTCCGTCAATTCTCGAGCATGCCAAGCAGAGGAGAGAGATGAAGCAGGGGAATAGGTAGGGGAGAGACGAGGGAGAGGAGAGGGTGGGAAATGGGGAGAGTGAGGGAGAAGGAGAGAACGAGTGAGGAAGAGGGGAAGGGGTGGCGTGCTTGGGACAGGAAGTGGAGGGGAAAAGGAGGAGAGGAAGGGTGAGCTAGTTGAGGTCGCACCTGCATGAGCTTATAAGGCCATGCAAGGTGGTAGTTGAACGCGTGCTCAACCGCACATCCAGCCTACCCACGAAATGCATGAGCAAACCAAACTCACACCACCAACTCGCTCCCACCAATCGACCCATGAACACGGGCCCCACATGGACCCACACCTGGATCCCACACCCACAGTGCCACAATGCATAATGTCAACACGTACAGGGATACACAAACAAAAGCCGGCTCACTAGGCCTAAGCCCAAAAGCACAAAATTGCACAAATGAGCCTCAGAACAGTAACACCCGTCTAGGAATAAATTCATTAAAATGTAAATAATTACAAAATGAATTTTACGGGTGTTACATCCTAACCCCCTCAAA
This sequence comes from Posidonia australis, assembly GCA_024699735.1. Taxonomy (NCBI): domain Eukaryota; kingdom Viridiplantae; phylum Streptophyta; class Magnoliopsida; order Alismatales; family Posidoniaceae; genus Posidonia; species Posidonia australis. The sequence goes on from JAMKQA010029465.1 coordinate 27,859, forward strand.
AGATAATTTTGCCCCCGAAATCACTAAGCAAAAAGGTACGGGTACTGGACTAAGATGGCTTTCTCACGTTCTCATGTGGCCTCCTCAGCTCCATGATGCCGCCACCGTACCAAGACCAGTGGAATCACCTTGTTTCGCAGTACTTGCTCCTTGCAGTCAACAATCTAGACGGCATCCTCCACAAAGAACAGATCTTCCTGGAGCCCTTCTGGCTGAACTGGGATCACATGAGATGCTTCAGCCAAGCACTTCCTCTACATAGAGACATGGAACACGTCATGCAAGGACGACATCTCTAATGGTAGATCCAGCCAATAGGCAACCTCACCGATCCTTTAGGTAATCTGGTATGGGCCAATATAGCAAGGACTCAACTTGCCACACTTTTCGAACCGCATGACACCCTTGGTCGGTGACACCTTTAAAAACACATAGTCTCCCACCAGAAATTCCAACGGTCTTCGCCTCCTGTCGGCATAGCTCTTCTACCGACTATGTGCAGCTAACAACCTACTACGGATCATATCCATCTTGTCCATATACAGCTGCACAAGCTCAGGACCAATCAACTGACGCTTGCCCACCTCGCTCCAGCAAACCAGCGATTTGCATGGCCTACCATACAAAGCTTTGTATGGCGCCATCTTGATGCTTGAGTGATAACTATTATTGTAGGCAAACCCAATCAACGGTAGATGGTCCTCCCAACTTCCTTGAAAGTCTAAGGCACATGCTCTGAGCATATCCTCCAACGTCTGGATAGTCCTCTCTGTCTGACCATCTGACTGAGGATGAAATGCTGTACTATAGTTGAGCATGGTGCCAAAGGCCTCTTGCAGATTTCTCCAGAACCTTGAGGTGAACTTCGTGTCTCTGTCTGACACGATGGACACAGGAACACCATGCAGCATAACCACCTCGAAGACATACAACTCCACCAGGCGGTGCATCGAAAGCTTCACCTGAATGGCCAGGAAGTGAGTAGACTTGGTTAGCTGATCCACGATCACCCACATGGTGTTTTTCTTCCTCTGAGTCAGTGGCAAACCAGTTACAAAGTCCATTGAGATGTGCTCCTATTTCCACATAAGAATATTCAACGGTTGCAAAGTCCCTCCAGGTCTCTGGTGCTCTACCTTGACCAGTTGGCAGGTTGTACACCTCGCCACATGGTCAGTAACATCTCTCTTCATGCCAGGCCACCAAAATTCCTCTTCAAGTCTTGATACATCTTCGTACTCCCAGGGTGAATAGTGTACCTAGATCGATGCGCCTCATCCAGCAACTTCTGCTTGGCCTCCTCATGTTAGGGTACATACAGACGCATATCATACCTCAACTATCCATATGTTTCAATAGAAAAATGAGGCTCTCCACCAGCCTCTAGCTTCTCAAACATAGCCTGAACAAACAGATCCAGCTACTGACAGGCGACAATAAACTCTAACAGCTTAGGGCGAATAGACAGGTTAGCCACCCAGGTATCAACCGTCCCCCGAGCTTGCTGCTTCAACCTGCAGCTCACTAGATCATCCAGCATGGCCCATTCCTTGACCATTAGGCTCGCTATCACGTGCGTACGCCGACTTAGGGCATTGGCGATGACGTTGGCCTTGCTGGGATGATAGGACAGGCTGAAATCATAGTCCCTCAGATACTCTACCCAACGACGCTGCCTAAGGTTGAGATCCCTCTGTGTGAAGATATACTTCAAGCTTTGATGATCGGTGAAGACCTCAAACTGCTCCCCATAGAGATAGTGTCGCCAGAGCTTGAGAGTGAACACTACGGTAGCCATCTCCAAATCGTGGGTCGGGTAATTCTTCTTATGATCCTTTAGCTGGCACAAAGCATATGCAATGACATTGCCATACTGCATCAGAACACACCCTAATTCAACACCACTGGCATCACTATACGTAGTGAAGCTACCACTTCCAGAAGGTAGAGTCAACACAAGGGCAGAAACCAGACGAGACTTCAGCTCTTGGAAACTCGCATCACAATTCTAGTCCCAACAAAATGGAACTCCCTTCCTGGTCAACTCTGTCAGAGGCGCGGCTATGGAGGAGAAATCCTTGATAAACCTCTTATAATAGCTCGCTAGAGCTAAGAAACTCCTGATCTCCATCACAGTCCTGAGTTGCTCCCAACTGCTCACCGCCTCGACCTTGGCAGGATTCACTCTGATGCCTTCTCCAGAAATCAAATGGCCAAAGAACATGACTTCGCTCATCAAGAATTCACACTGGGAGAATTTGATATACAGCTGATGACACCTCAAAGTATCTAAAACAGCCCTCAAGTGCAAGGTGTGAGTGTCAACATCAAGGGAGTAGACCAGCACGTCATCAACAAAAATCACAACGAATTGGTCCAAAAAAGGGCTGAAAATCCTGTTCATCAGATCCATAAATGCAGCCGATGCATTGGTCAAACCGAAAGGCATGATCGTGAACTCGTAATGCCCATACCGCGTCCGGAAAGTAGTCTTCTCAATATCTGAGTCTCGTATCCTCAACTGGTGATACGCTGATCTCAGATAAATCTTCGAGAATACAGATGCAGACTGCAACTGGTAGAACAAGTCATCAATGCGAGGCAAGGGATACTTGTTTTTCATCATGATCTGGTTCAGCATCCGATAATCTATACACAGTCGGAGCAAACCATCCTTCTTGCGGACGAATAAGATAGGCGCTCCCCACAGAGACACACTCGGCCTGATAAACCCCTTGTCTAGCAACTCCTGCAACTGAGTCTTGAGCTCTCGCAACTCCACTAGCGCCATGCAATAAGGAGGCTTCAATACAACACCAGAGCCGAGGATCAGATCGATCAAGAACTCTACTTCCCTGTGAGGTGGCATACTAGGTAAATCGTCAGGGAAAATGTCGGGATATTCACACACCATAGAGATGTTGTGAACACCAACTCATGAGATGTGGAGGTAACTATACTGGCTAGATACCCCATGTAACCCCTGACCAAAGACTTATAAGCCTTTATAGCTGAAATGACAAGCTTAGGCTCAGTCTGACACCCACCTTGCACAAAGAATGACCCATCCTCAAGAGACCCAAAATAAACTCTCCTCCGAGTACAGTCGATCAAAGCGGACTGTTGAGCCAACCAATCCATGCTGAGTATCACATTGTACTCCTGCATGTCCATTACGATCAGGTTGGCATCGAACTCTCTACCATTCAGCGATAAGTCTACAGACTGCAGATACCTCCATGTCAAACTGTGCTCCCCCAATGGCATCACCACACTGAGATGAAAGGCCAGTCTAGCTGGTCTCTCTCCTAACTCTGCCACAAAAGACTTAGAGATAAAGGAGAAAGAACTCCATGAGTCAAACAACACTTTGGCCATCCAACCAGCCACAATAAAAGAACCTAATGGCCAAGCAAAACAACACCACACATCCATACAATCAGGCAGATGTCCAGATTACAAGGAGATTACAACAAATCTCAGAGGGTTACAAAACCAACTAATCATCCTTATCTTTAACTACATCTCCCGAAGACCCAGTGCTTGGAGTTGTAATGGTAAACACCCGTCCCCTAGTCGACTATTGTGGTGCACTTCCTGCCTTCTTCGGCAGTTCTGGACAAGATTTCTAAACGTGTCCTGCATTCTCGCAATTATAGCACACCATTGAGGACGAAGGTTGTCAAGGATGAGGACAATATGCAGCGATGTGGCCTACCTAACCATAGTTGAAGCATTGGTTCCCACCAGGAGCACTGGACCCTGTCTGACTGAGGCCAGCTCCACTACTCCCAGCAAAACTCCACAGGCCCACAGAGGAAACACTGGATCTCGCCTTCTGCTTCTTCTCAAGGCTACCTGAACTACTGGCAATTGGAGGACCGGAGAAAGAGAACCGGGAGGTAAAAGAAGACTTACCCTTCCCCTTGGGACGATTCTCCATAAACTTCTAATACTCGGCCTCGAAGCGATAAGCCATCCCAACCATGTCCTCCACAGTCTAGCATCGATAGCCCATCACCTTTACCCATAGCCCTGGGTTCAAGCCGTCCAGAAACCTCTGCTCTCACTCTTCCTCAGACTCATAGGCAGGAGCAAAACGTTCCAGTCAGGCGAACTCAGTCTCATACTCAAGCACCGACATCTTGCCCTACTCTAGACTTTAGAAATCTCGGTGAAGCTGCTCCATCACATGAGCGGGAAAATATTTGTCATAGAAGGCTGCCTTGAAATCCTTCCACTAGATGCTAAAGTGACTGAGTCTGGGAACTTCAGCCACCTCACTGACTTCCACCACCTATCCGGCTTACCATGTAGCAGATAAGTCGCCAACTGCACCCAATGCTCCTTTAGGCACATCATGCTCTCCAGCATCTTCACCACATTCTCCAACCAAGCCTCACTCCCTTCAGCACTGACCTTGCCCTTGAACGACGACAGACGAAGCTTCAGGAACTAGTTCAACCACGGGTCACCCGACGGCTCACTAGCACTATTCTTGTTGAACATGTGGGAGATTCCATGAGCCAAACTCCTCAGTTCTGCACGAACCGCCTTCCATCTGCCTACGTCCTCTTGGGACTCGGTCTCCTCATCAGGGGCCTTGTCCTTTCGTCCACAAGGAGGCATCTCGCAAGGGGAGAGGCAAAATACCTGCACCTCAAATAGAACAACAACTAGAAAACCATGGCGAAAATCAGGTGCAAACTCTACCATGTATGCAAAACCTACGGAGTCTCTAGACCGGACACCCTAGGTATAGCATTAATCTAGCGTGACCTAGTGAACATAGAGCTCTGATACCAAATCTGTAATGCCCTAAAAATTTTCCACAATAATTTAAAATGAATAAAATACGGGAAAATAAAACTAAACAGAAAATATATCAAACTACTAGGAACCGGTGTGTGTGGCTACGAGACTCCAAAATATATGCACTATGCTAAATTAACCGCATGTCTGCACGTACAAACCAAAATCACAAGGAAAATGCATGAGTGACAAAAGTCACTCAGTACGCACCTCAAGAAAACCACGGAAAACAAAAATATAATTAATTTTCTTTTAAATTCATTTCGCAAACCATTTCCTTTAAAATCTCACAAACCAGGCCCACATCGGCCAAAACCACAACAAGGGCTCTACTAGCCCAAAACCACAAGCAAAGGCTTTCAAAGACCAAAACCACACATAGTGAGTCGGGAAGCTCGACGCTAGGCAACCAAACTCTGGCCACAAGCAGTTCATCGAAGAGCCACCAACGGCGTTTGCATTGTGACGACATGCCACCCTGTGTAGGAGTCGTGTCGTCCTACTATTCTCCCATCTGGAGAACCCTCACAAAGCCAACCCCTCCCTGGGAAGGCTGTCTTGTCTCTCAGGATGCTACCAGCTACGGGGCACGTGTCCCACCCACACTGGTCACCATAGGGTATGTCTTCTCATGTTGCCCTCTACACACGGTACTCAGGAGGGAGTGTCATACCTCCACACCTGACAACACCCGAGCCTCAGTACTCACAGCAACAGAAGGAGCATCATATCCCCCCATCATTCCACAATACATCTCAACCCGTGGACCACAACCCTAGCCTCGAGATGATAGTCAAGGAGTCTCATACCTCCAAGACCCGACGCCTCTCAGCCTCAGGTATCTCGGCCCCCGACCTCGACGAAGGAGTCATGCCCGACCATCCGAGAATGTTGTCACATTCTTTGGTCCCGACGACACGATCCCACACTGTCTCGGCTCGCACATAGAAAACTAGGAAAAACATTTTCCAAATCTGCTAACTCATCTCTTTGAAACCATTTTCATAATCATTTTTTATATCTTTGAAAACTCTTCCAAAACCTTAGCAAAGCGGCGCACCAGGTGTCCCAAGGGACCACCACTGATAGCCCACAATCCCATCTCAATGGGACAATACAAACCAATCCAGAAAACCCTCAGAAATCATATTTTATAAAAGCATTTGGGCTTAGATTCGGCATGCCGAAAAAACAGGTTCGGTATGCCAAAAATCCCTAGTTCGGTAGACCGATTTGGGTCGATCGATCGAATCAAGTCATGGTTAACACTTAGGCCAAAATCAGTATACCGAAAATAGTTCGATCGACCAAAATCCACTGATTCGGTTGACCATCTAAAATCAGAGACTGAATTTCGACCAGAGGACCTAATCTGATAGAAAAACGACATACCGAAATTGTTCGGTATGCCGATTTCTACGAAAAACAGAAAACGGCCCAACCTATCCATTTCAAAATCGTCCAAAGTGGGACCTTCAATTGGACCCCCCAAACAAATACCAAAAATCTTGCATAAAACATAAGATGTAGACCCTCAAGTCCACTGCAAATCCTAATAGACAAAACCAAAATCCATTCACCATACATCAAGATATAAAATCGCAAGGGTGATGGGGTCGGTGGTTGGTGTGATACAGGGAGGAGGAGGAGAAAGAGAGAGGAGGAAGTGGAAGGGAGGCATGTCTAGAGGGAGAGAGAGAGAGAGAGAAGGAGTGGTGCACACAATCGAAGGAGAGGAGCTTGTGCATGTGGACTGCCAACGGAAGAGGCTTCGTTGGGGCACGAGGAAGCTCTCTAGAGTACCGGAGGGTTGCTGGAAGGCCGAGCAAGGTATGCAATCCCCGTCCTTCCTCCTTTTCCTTTGATTTGAGTAAATGGGTTAATGGCATAAAAATGATGAAAAGTGCATGATAAATCATGAAAAAATAGTAGGAACGATGAAAATGTGATGAATGACATGAATGTGTAGAGATCATGGTAGGTTGTATGAATTTCGTGGGTTTCTGGTAGGAAACGCCATGCATGCTACAATGTTGCGAAATGAGTCCCTTACCTTTATGATTTTATTTAGAATAGCATGCTTAATGGATTTGTGATTAGATTGAGGGGTTTTGAAGTAGACTCAAGGGTCTACTTCCCATGTTTTATTCGTGATTTATGTGATTTGTTTGTTGGGTTTGCTGGAGGGCCCAATTCCGACGAACGAATGGGTTAGGGCTCAGGAGAGTCTACTGAAAATGAGAAGTTCGGTATGCAACATTTGATTCGGTATACCGTTTTCCTATCAGTATTTGACCAGAGACCTAGAACTGTTAGACCAAAAATATCTAGTCTTCTGTTTCAGGGGATTTTGATCGACTAAAATAGGGATTTTCAGATGACTAAATCCCAAATTCGATTGACCATTCTGGGTGTTGATACCCAGTTCAGTATATCGAACTGGTTCGATTTGCCGAACCAGACCCCTAGCACATATGAAACAATGATTAGGGAAAATGGTAATAAATGGAAATAAATGATTAATACGCATGTATTAATGAAGTTTTCCCTATGTGGATGACATGGAGGAATATAGAATTCAAATAAATGAATTTGAATATGGTTTTGGGCTTGAGGCCCCAAGAATGAAAGAAATTGTTTAATGTGTGTGGTTTGATGTGGTTTTTGGGCATGAGACCCAATAATGAATATGATTTTGAACCTAGGACCCAAATGAAGGGTCGTGTTTGCATGGGAATGATCCCCTGCAAAGAAAAGAGAATGTATGTGTAATGGTTTTAAAAGAAAACCCAAGAGTTTTGAAAATGAAATGATAATGTGTTGTGGAACCACGAGGGCTTGGTGTCGGCAATGTGATAGGAGAATGATATTCCAAAGAAACCAATTGTTAGATACTATCGTGGTTGCCAGTGTGGGACCACGAGGGGTTGGTGTCGGTAAATTGATAAGATATCAATTGTCAGATAAAACCGTGGTCACTGAGTTTGAGACAGTGTAGGTTGAGCCTGGTATATGAGCCAAGTGTTCGGGATACCGATGGGACATCAGAAAAAGATGTATCCTCGTGCATATGAAAAGGAATTGAGATTGGTTGGCTGGGGCGGTGTCCTCCCACATGGGGAACTTCTTTGTGGCAGTGCTGAGAGGTTGGGGAAATGGTGTCCTCACCTATTGCTTGTGTGCCTAGTTACCCCTAATCAAGGTAACATCAATAAGAAAAATGGAAATAAAATATGTGGTTGTAGCTAAAATTGGACCCATGCTTTGTCTTCAGATTCTAACGATAAATAAGGATTTTGTTTTAACTAGTTACCAGCCAATGTTTGTGGTTTTGCTTTGATCCCTATGAGGCCTTGTGTTTTAGGCTGGATCTGGTAGAAAATGTGGATTTCTTTGAAATGCATAAAAGGGGTGTAGATGCATGAATTGAAAAAGGAAATATGAGTTTTGAGGAAGGGCATAGTTTTGGATATAGATTTCCAAATGTTTTAAAAAGAAAAAGAAAAGGAAATGATGTTTTAAAATGAATTTCAAAAACCACGTTTGTAATAATCTAGGTTCGTGTTTTTCGTCGTTTTGCCGTGGTTTTCTATGTAGGGCGCATACTAGGTGACTTAGATGTCACTCACACGTGCTTTGTTTGGTTTTCAGGTACAGTTGGTGGTGCAGTCTAGTCCTTGTGCTCGAGTAGGAGTTACTAGCCGCATATTATTCTTGGAGGTGAGCCTTAGTTAGTTGCAGTTGAATAATTAATACAGTAATTAGTGTTATTGCTTGTGATACTATGCTTTAGGTAGCGTACCCGGGTGTTGGGCGTTACAGAGTGGTATCAGAGCTATGGTTACACCTAGTGAACCAGATTAGTGATGTTCAGTCTAGTGGCTCCATAGGACTGCATAGTAGAGAGCCTTGCACTAGATTTTGGTTGTTGTTTTATTGGTTATGCTGACAGAAAGATGTCTTGTCGAGGCCATAACCATGGCAATGCCCTAGCACCCAACTATGAGGTAGGAGAGGGCAGTGCTTGGAGGGGCATGCGACGAGAGTTTGGCGTGATGATATGGGGTTTCGCCCAGTCCTTAGTAGCAGCAACAGGGACGAGGCTAAAGGAAACCCGAGGGTCAAGCAATTCCTCTAGTTGAGCGCGCCAACTCTAGATGGACGCGGCACACCAGAGGAGTGTGAGGCTTGGTTCCTGAAGGTAGAGAAGATCCTAGAGGGGATCGAGTGTCCAATGGAGAAGTAGGTCTGGATTGTAGAATTTCAGCTTAAGGACATTGTAGATCAGTGGTGGAGGGCTACGTGCCGCACCAAGTTTCCAAATGTGGACCTGTTGATGATCTCTTGGGAGGAGTTTCGAGAGGTATTCTATGAGAGGTAGAGGGACAAGTTGGACAGAGAATTTTGGAACCTGAAGCAGGGAAGCTTGACTGTGGTTGAGTATGAGTCGTCCTTCCTTTCGGTGGAGTAGTTCTCTTAGGCTATGGTTTTTGAGAAGAACAAAGCCAAGAAATTTGTGGAAGGACTTAATCTTGTGTTGAGATCTAGAGTCATTGGCTTCAGATGTCAGACCTCGGCGGATCCATTGAGTTTGCAAGCCGCTATGAGGATGATCGTAGGTTGTTCCAAGAAGAGTATCCTAAGAAGGACAAGGGAGGAAGTCTGTCTCTCGACCTTCGATCTCCCGACCTTCTGTTTCTTGACCTTCAGTCACTGGAGCACCAAGTTCTGGGAGTTCTGGTAGCTCTGGGAAGAAGTAGAAGGAGCGACCTACATCTGGTAGGGAGGAAAGTGTTGGTTTCAGCTATGCAGGATCCAGTAGCGGCTCGAAGATAGGACCATGCTACGTCTATGGTAAGAAAAGGCACATAACGGTGCAGTGTTGGCACATGCAGAGAAGCTTAGCCAGTGTAGTGTGCTACAACTGTGGGAAGTTTGGACACTATCAGAAGGACGAATGCTTTGGTTGCCTTCATGGACTTGATAAATAGGGTATTCAGGCCGTATTTAGACCAGTTTGTGGTCATCTTTGTGGATGACATTCTGGTTTATTCTCTAGATGTTCAGACCCACCAGAGACATTTGAGGATCGTATTGGAGACACTGAGACAATATCAACTTTATGCCAAGTTCTTTAAGTGTGAGTTTTGGCTGGAGGAGGTATCTTTCCTTGGTCATATCATCTCAGGAGATGGCATCAAGGTAGATCCAGCCAAGGTAGAGGCTATGAACAGTTGGGCCAGACTGAAGATTGTAACTGAAATCAGAAGTTTCCTCAGCCTGGCAGGATATTATAGGAGATTTATCTAGGATTTCTCCGAGATTGCTGCACCATTGACCAGACTGACTAGAAAGGAAGCGCACTTTGCCTAGGATTGGCAGTGCAAGGAGAGCTTCAATGAGTTGAAGGATCGTTTAGTGTCAGCCCTAGTTTTGACCTTGCCTTCTGGGAGTGACAGTTTCACAGTCTACAGTGATGCTTGTGGGACTGGTTTGGGGTGTGTGCTGATGCAATATGGTAGGATGGTGGCGTATGCCTCACACTAGTTAAAAGATCATGAGAAGAACTACCCCACCCATGATTTGGAAATAGCAGCTATTGTGTTCGTCCTGAAGATTTGTAGGCATTATTTGTATAGTAAACAGTTTGAGATGTACACAGATCATAAGAGTTTGAAGTACATCATTACTTAGAAGGATTTAAACCTGAGACAGAGGCGCTAGGTGGAATATATCAAGGATTATGACTTCAGCTTGTCATACCACCCAGGAAAAACAAATGTGGTTGTTGATGCTTTGAGAAGACACACTCATGTCATGGCTAGCCTGATGATTTATGAATGAAAATTGTAAGAAGGGCTAGTTGAGTGCAGACCTCGGAGACAGTCTCAGGGAGCTGTCAGAGTTGTGTTGGAAAATTTGTTTGTTCGCCCGAGAATGATTAAGGTGATTGTCGCCGCTCAGCAGTATGATTCTTTTGTGTCAGATATCTAGAGGAAGCTGGAAGCCAACCGTGCCCCTCAGTTTTCAGTCGGGGTAGACGGTGGATTGAGGTATGATTTGAGATTATACGCGCTTCAAATGGAGGAAATCAAGAATAGTCTGCTTGATGAAGCTCACTGCTCCATATATACCATTCATCCAGGAAGCACCAAGATGTATAAGGACCTGAGAAGGAATTTTTGGTGGCCTGGGATAAAGAGGGAAATTAATGAGTATGTGGTGAAGTGTGCAACTTTCTAGATGGTGAAGATAAAGCACTAAAAGCTCAGAGGGACTTTGCAGCCTCTGGATGTTCAAGTGTGGAAATGGGAAAATGTGTCGATGAATTTTGTGGCAGGTTTGCCGAGGACCCGAAGGAAGAATGATACAGTTTGGGTGATTGTGGATCGTCTTACGAAATCGACACATTTCTTACCAATGAGAGTAAATCTTCCATTGGCAAAACTAGCAGAGTTGTATATTGTAGAGATTGTGAGATTGCATCGTGTCCCAATGTCTATTGTGTCTGACAGAGACACGATGTTTACATCGAGGTTCTAGGGAGCTTTATAGGAAGTTTTTGGTTCAGTGCTGAGTTTTAGTATTGCCTTTCACCTAGACATGGAATGTGGGTTGGGCCTGGCCGGGCTGGCCCACAAAACCAAGGGCCCGCTAGGGCTTGGACTAGGCCAGGCCGGCCCATAGGCTGGAACGAAGCAGGCCTCTTTTAACAGACCATGGGCCCAACACGGCTCGTCGATGGGCCAGGCTGGGTCGGGCCGGTCCATTGGGCCAAAATTTAAATTTTAAAATTAATTTTTTTTATTAATAAAAAATATTTTTAATACATTAAAAAAAGAAAAAATACATAAAAAATAAAAAAATACAAAAGAAGTTTATTATTTTTACATTCCTTATTTTTATACTTTTACATCATTATTTAATCATTTGTGGAGTCTATTCTCCTGTTGAAATTGATGCCGCATCGTCGTCTTCTGATTCAGAATTCAAACTCAATCCAAAAGACGATCAACCGTATCGTACCAGTTTTTTAAGCAGACGGAGGCTTCTACAGACTTCTCTGATAATCTATATCTTTTATCATTTAATACTCTTTTTCCTGCAAAAAATGTAGATTCCAACGTCACAGTTGACGTCGGAATCGTTAGTAAATCTTTTGCCATTTTTGTTACTATAAGAAACTTAATAGCTGTAGTAGACCACCACTTTAATATATTTAAGTTATATATTTCTAAATCACTAAAAGCAATTGAGGATTCTAAATAATTATCTAATTCATTATTTGTTGTTGATGTTACATATTTTTCTTTCTTTTTATTTAATCTACTCCATAAAGAACTACCACTACTACTAGTTGTTTGTGTTCTTAAAAAACTAAATGTTTGACCATTACTACTACTTTCACCATAATTTCTAACATATTTTTCAAATAAATTATATAAAGTTGTCTTTATTTTATCATTAAATGAATCTATATACTCATTTTTATTTATATTACTAAAAATATCATTTATAAGTATCATACAATTAACTAATCTATGTCTAGGATCCATAATTAAAGCTAAA
>JAMKQA010029466.1:0-43155 GCA_024699735.1 Posidonia australis
TTCCCCACTTGAGACTTATCCCTTATATTCAATAACCTAGAATATTACAAGCTACAAAGATTACCTTGTTTGTACACTTGTATCACGAATTTCTTTCTTCTTCTTGGAGAACCTCTGATTGCTTTGAAAGAGAGAGAGCTTTGGAGCACTTGAATCTTTTGCTCTTGCTTGCCTTGAGAAGATGATGAGCACTTGGAGCTTAAAGCAAAGCTTGGATTGAAAATATTACAACTCACTTGATCACTCAATAGAATACAACAATATGAAGGAATGTGTGTCTTTAGAACACCATATGGACCTCTATTTATAATGATACAATTTTGCCTAATTGGGTCTAACAACTAGTAAATCTGTAATTTTCTGACAGAAGATTCGGTATGCCGTTTTTGATCGGTTGACCGAATTTTACAACGGTAGGGACAAAACGGAATTCCGAAAATATTTCGGTCTTCCGAAATGTTGCTTTACTCTTTTGATCACTGATTTTCGGTGTGCCGCTTGATCTTCCGAAAGTTGCTAAAACGATATTCCGATTTGGATCGGTCGACCGTTTTTCTGGTAGCTTTTGATTTCTTTGAATTTCGGTGCTCCGAGTGATGTACCGATATTCCCTGATTCGGAATACCGAAAAATTTCGTTATGCCGATTTTAATATAAGCTACAAAAAGCTTCTATCTTTGCATATGAGTCCAAATACATATATAACTGAATATTGTGCTTTTGTAAATGCTTTTCATATTTTCTTAAGTGATTATTAACATTTAATCACCTTTCATTTGTTATCATCAAAATGTATTTATAGATTTTTTCAACAACTTCCACACAGGAATATCCAACGGCTGCAAGGTCCCTCCAGCTCTCTGGTGCTTTACCTTGACCAACTCGTAGGTAGTACATCTCACCACATGGTCAGCAACATCTCTCTTCATGCCACGCCACCAAAAGTTCTACTTTAGGTCTTGGTACATCTTCGTACTACCAGGGTGAATAGTGTACCTAAACCGATGCGCTTCATCCAACAGTCTCTGCCTGGCCTCCTCATGCTAGGGCACATACAGACGCATATCATACCTCAACTCCCCATATGCCCCAACAGAGAAATGAGGCTTCCCACCAGCCTCAAGCTTCTCATACACAACCATAACAAATGGATCCAGCTGTTGATAGGCGACAATGAACTCTAACAGTTTCGGGCGAACAGACAGGTTGGCCACCCAAGCACCAATCGTTCCCCGAGCATGTCGCTTCGGCCTATAGCTCACCAGATCCTCCATCATGGTCCACTCCTTGACCATCAGGCTCACCATCATGTGCATACGTCAACTCAGGGCATCGGTGACCACGTTGGCCATGCCAGGATGGTAGGACAGGTTGAAATCATAGTCCTTTAAATACTCCACCAAGTGGCGTTGCCTTAGGTTGAGGTCCCTCTACGTGAAGATATACTTTAGGCTCTGATGATCGGTGAAGACCTCAAACTGCTCCCCATAGAGATAGTGTTGCCAGAGCTTAAGAGCGAACACTACCGTAGCCATTTCCAAATTGTGGGTCGGGTAGTTCTTCTCATGATCCTTCAGCTGGCGCGAAGCATATGCGATAACATTGCCACGCTGCATCAGAACACACCCTAACCCAGCACCACTAGCATCACTATACATAGTGAAGCAACCACTTCCAGAGGGCAAAGTCAACATAGGGGCAGAAACCAGACGAGACTTCAGCTCTTGGAAACTCGCCTCACAATTCTGGTCCTAGCAAAAAGGAACACCCTTCCTGGTCAACTCCGACAAAGGTGCGGCTATGGAGGAGAAATCCCTGACAAAGCCTACCAAACCCAAGAAACTCCTACTCTCCGACACAGTCCTGGGTCTCTCCTAACTACTCACCGCCTCAACCTTGGCAGGATCCACTATGATGCCTTCCCCAGAAATCAAATGGCCAAGGAACATGACTTCGCTCAGCCAAAACTCACGCTTGGATAATTTTGCGTACAGCTGATGAAGCCTCAGAGTATCCAAAACTGCCCTCAGGTGCAAGGCATGAGTCTCAACATGAGGAGAATAGACTAGCACGTCATCAACAAAAACCACAACGAACTGGTCCAGAAAAGGTTTGAAAATCCTGTTCATCAGATCCATGAACGCAGTCAATGCATTGGTCAAGCCGAAAGGCATGACCGTGAACTCGTAATGCCTGTACCGCATCCGCAAAGCCGTCTTCTGAATGTTTGAGTCTCATATCCTCAACTGGTGATACCTTAACCTCATATCAATCTTCGAAAACACCGATGCAGACTGCAACTAGTCGAACAGGTCTTCAATGTGGGGCAAGGGATACTTGCTCTTCACCGTGATCTGGTTTAGCATCTGATAATCTATACACAGTCGAAGTGAACCATCCTTCTTGCAGATGAATAAGATAGCCGCTCCCCACGGGGACACACTCGGCCTGATAAACCCCTTGTCCAGCAACTCTTGCAACTGAGTCTTGAGCTCTCGCAATTCCACTAGCGCCATGCGATAAGGAGGCTTTGACACAGCACTAGAACCAGGGATCAGATCGATCGAGAACTCTACTTCCCTGTGAGGTGGCATAGCAAGCAAATAGTCAGGGAAAATGTCAGGATATTCACACACGACAGAGATGTTGTGAACACCCAGTTTAGGAGAAGTGGAGGTAACTATACTGGCTAGTTACCCACGCAACCCCTGACCAAAGACTTATAAGCCTTCATAGCTGAAATGACAAGCTTAGGCTCACCCTAACACCCACCTTGCACAAAGAAAGACCCATCCTCAGGAGACCCAAAATAAACTCTCCTCCTAGCACAGTCGATCAAAGCGGACTGCTGCGCCAACCAATCCATGCCGAGTATCACATCGTACTCCTACATGTCCATCACGATCAGGCTAGTGTCAAAGTCTCTGCCATTCAGCGTCAAGTCGATAGACCATAGATACCACCATGCAAAACTGTGCTCCCCCAGCAGCGTTACCATGTGGAGATGAAAGGCCAGTCGAGCTGGTCTCTCTCCCAACTCCGCCACAAATGACTCAGAGATAAAGGAGAAAGAACTCCCTGAGTCAAACAACACTTTGGCCATCCAGCCAGCGACAATAGAAGAACCTGATGGCCAAACAAAACAACACCACATATCCATTCAATCAGGTAGATGTCCAGATTGCAAAGAGATTACAACATATCTTAGAGGGTTACAAAACCAACTATTCATCCTTACCCTCAACAACATCTCCTGAATACCCACCCCCTGGAGCTGCGATAGTGAACACTCGTCCCTTAGTCAGCTGCTACGATGCACTTCCTGCATTCTTAGGCGGTTCCAAACAAGATCTTTGAAGGTGTCCTGCCTTTCCACAATTATAGCACACCATTGGAGAGGGAGCTTGCCTAGGATATGGACAATATGCAGTGATATGGCCCACCTGACCATAGTTGAAGCACTGGTTCCCACCGGGAACACTGGACCCTATCTGATTGAGGCCAGCATCGCTACCCCCAGTAAAACTCCGTTGGCCCGTAGAGGAAACATTGGACCTCGCCTTTTGCTTCTTCTCAGGGCTACCCAAATTACCAGTGCTTGGAGGACTAGAGAAAGAGAACTGGGAGGTAAAAGAAGACATACCCTTCCCTTTTCGACGACTCTCTAGAAACTTCTTTTTCTTCGCCTCAAAGCGGTAAGCCATCCCAACCATGTCCTCCACAGTGTGGCACCTACAGCCCATCACCTTCACCCGTAGCCGTGCGTTCAAGCCCTCCAGAAACCCTTGCGCCCTCTCCTCCTCAGACTCATAGGCAGTAGCAAAGTGTTCAGTCGGGCGAACTCAGTCTTAGACTCGAGCACGAACATCGTGCCCTGCTCCAGACTCCGGAAATCTCGGCGTAGCTGCTCCTTCACATGAGCGGGGAAATACATGTCATAGAAGGCCGCCTTGAAATCCTTCCACTGGATACTAACAGTGACTGAGTTCGGGAACTTCAATCGCGTCACCGACTTCCACCACCTATCTGCCTCACCATCCAGCAGGTAGGTCACCAGCCGCACCCAATGCTCCTCTGGGCACGCCATGCTCTCCAGCATCTTCACAACCTTCTCCAACCCGGCCTCGCTCTCCTTCGGACTGACCTTGCCCATGAATAACCGCAGACAAAGCTTTGTGAATTAGTTCAACCACAAGTCACCCGACAGCTCACTGGAACTACTCTTGCTGAACACGTGAGAGATCATGTGCGCCAAACTCCTCAGTTCCGCACGAATAGCCTTCCATCTGCCTACGTCCTCTCGAAACTTAGTCTCCTTGACAGGGGCCTTGCCCTTACAACCACGAGGAGGCATCCTGCTGGAGAAAGGCAAAGTACCTGCACCACAGACAAAGCAACAACCAGAAAACCATGCCGAAAATCAGGTGCGGATTCTACAAGCATGCAAAACCTAGGGAGTCTCTAGACCGGAAACCTTAGGTGTAGTGCAACCTAGTGAACCTAGAGCTCTAATACCAAAAGTTGTCACGCCCCACATTTTCTGCAATAATTTAAAGCAAATTAAATTACTCGAAAATTACAGCCAAACAGTAAATATCTAACTACTAGGAACCTGTGTGTGTGGCTAGGAGACTCCAGACTATATGCACTATGCTAAACGTCTGCATGCCTGCACTGGTAAACCAAAACACGAGGAAGAACGTATAAGTGACAGAAGTCACCCAGTACGCAACCCACGAAAACCTCGGGAAAAAAAACTATAATCAATTTTTCCTTTTTAAATTCGTCAAAAAGACCTAAAACGCATCAACCATCATAAATGCCAATAAATTCACCATAAATTCTCATAAAATCACAATAAATTCTAAGAATCTAAATTTACCTATATTTCATACAATCCTAGCATTTTCTACCAATTGCATGCTCTCTAACACATGAGGTGGAGATGCGTACCTCAAAACGAGCTTTGGCGATTCTCCGGCAGACTCTAGCAAGCTTCGGCGCAACCACGACCACGAGAGCACTCCACTTGAGCTCCACACACCACCACGAGCCGCTACACACCGCCGTTGGCCCTCGAGCACACCAAATAGAGAGGAGGTCGCAGGGGAGGAGAAAACATGGGGAGAGAGTGAGAGAGGAAGAGAAAAAGAGAGAGACGAGGGAGAGAGGAAATGAGTGGAGGGAGATAGAATGAGTGGAGGGAGATAGAATGAGTGGAGGAAGGAGAGGAAGGATGTGTGCTCAGGATGGAGAGAATGTGCGGGGAAAGAGAAGAGGCTTGGGTTGTGCATGGCGGAGGCCTCGGGCTTAAAAAGCTACGTAGAAGGAATAGGTTGCCGTGTGCATGCAACTAGTCAGCCACACGCACACCAACACTACCTCAACAACCAGCCTTGCCAGCCACAACATGCACCCAACCACCCACCACAACAACGAGGCCAACAACAAGCCTCAACCACCTGCCCACGAACAAGGCCCCACGTAGACCCCACACCTGGGCCCCACATGGACCCACACCCGAACCCCACACGCACAGTGCCAAACCACTCACAGGGACACACAAACGGAAGCCAGCCAACGAGGCCCAAGCCTAAAAGCACAAAACCACGTAATGGGCCTCAGAACAGTAACACCCGTCTTGGAATAAATTTCATAAAATGTAAATAATTACAAAATGAATTTTACGGGTGTTATAGTTTTAGGACCACTGTTGCCCGATAGTGCATCCATATTGCGCGAATGGAGGATGTGGGTGCCTTGGATCAGTACTAAGTTGCAAGAGATTGACTTCTCCTTACACCATTGGCACACTAGATCCACTCCTTTTCATTGGCTAGTGTAGATCTACATGTGACAACTCTCTATTCGAACCATGAAGCCCCCCATGCCAATTTGATTTCCCATCCAATTCCTTCGATTAAACCTCAGCCAGTGGATAGGAGTAGGTTGGAATCTACGAACCAGATTCAAACATGCATCTATTTAAACTCCTCCCATCTCCTACGACACATTTTCTTGGCCATTGCATGCTCCCTTACGTCCATTGAGAATCCACCTTGCTCCAGAAGCCTCTGCTCCCAACCACTGACCCTCAGCAGCCTCTATCCAACCACTGGAAGTTCGGTACAAACCACATCCTCCACTCCGAGACTTGCCCATCCCATTGCTTCCACCAGGATTCCTAGACCACCACCTTGCTTCCATACCTTCATCCAAGCCTTCCCCATACGTCTACATACACCTCTAATGTGTCCTTAGCCCTTGTCTCGTCGTTGACCACTATTCAGAACCCATTGCTGGAGTTGTGTCATTGCAGCCTCGGAGCACACCACCCCGGCACACCGTAGGTACTCCCTTCCTACCTTAATCTTGTTTATCATTCTTTCTTCCTGCTATCATCTTTCATTTCACTATTGTGCTTGTTAGTTTGTATTTCCTCTTCCATCTCACCGGCGCAAGGACCATGACCCACGTGAGGCTGATGGCCATTGAGCATGCGGTCTAGTCCCACCTATAGCACTCTTTGTCTTCTCCTTCATCCACCTATGCTGTCCAATGTCTCCTCCATGTCCCTAGCTGCCAATGGTGGCCAAACAAAAGAGAATCGGGTCGACAAACCACATGTGGATGGAGGGGAGGCCACATTCTATTGCATTGTGTTTGGGTGCTTTGTGGGACTTCCCCTTGCCTTTCTCTCGGCCATCGTGTTGCCCTAGAGGGCCAGCGATAGCCTCCACCCTCAGCCATTGCCAAAGGAAGTTGTCCAGTCTGGCAAGCATAATGCCATAGGTGTGTGGATGATCCTCTAGGTTCTATTATGATATGTATGTTATTATATGTTCCTGGATATTTGTTCTTGAGTTTTGGATGTTTATTTCTCATATATGTTATCATGCATGCTTGGGGAAGACGATGAAAGTCTGCCATTTGGTGTGCTTTTGGGATAGTGGGCCGATACCATGGTCTTTTTGCACGAGAGACCTGGTTTAGTGGCCATGCAAACCGAGCCCCTTGTTTATTTTATTTTTCGTGCTTGTTTTTGTTTCGTGATCTATACTCCTGGACTCTATGTTTCTTGCTTTACCTTCTCGTGCCCTTCGATCAGATTATTAGTTTTATTTGCTCTCCTTTGGGACGATGAGAAGTCTATTGTCTAGAGCCTATCCTAGTCATGTGGCAGGCATGTGCAGTCCTGTTGCGTGAATCTTCCAGGGATTATTGGCCCATCTAGACTGAGTCCTTTGTTTACTATTTGGCTTATTGTTACCTTCCAATCATGCTTTCTTAATACTCTCTGTCTATTCAGATCATCAAGTCTATTTTGTCCTTTTTCTTTATCCTTGCATGTGTTTTTTCCTTACATCATCATGCTTCATTGGCAAACATGAATGGCAAATACTTGCCAACATAGCCTCACATGTAAGCGATCGAACTAAGAAAGATCAATTCATCAAGCACACGGGGGTGCCTAACCCCTTCCCTATGCGAAATAGAAGTCCTTACCCTTTCTTTGGCGTACATCGACCCATGTGTCACATCCATTGGTACAGATTTTATTTTGCTTACCGATTTGTTTTATCGCATGTTTTTTCTGATTTTCTTCGTCTACTAGTTTTGATAGACTAGGTGGTGACTCCTATTTTGTTTCCTTATCCATTTGTGTTCGTGATGTTTCCTCATTTATGCGGAGTGTGCTTCCCTTGGATTCTTGCTTCTTCACCGTGGCCTTATCTGTTCTCGTTCACTCTTCGTCACATGAAGAGTCAGTTCTGACATGGTCACTGGAACTGGCGACATCACTGGGGATACTAGACTCCAACTTTCGTTTTAGTCACTTTCATGCTAGTGCGGCTTCCTTTGTATGTTATTGTTTGCCAATGTTTGTTTCATTTAATGTCATTACATGCCTTTTGCTTTGTGTATGTTTCTTTTTACACACCTATGCAATGTCACTTCATTTGCACATGCCATGACTCATGCCTTTTGACATGTCGCTTGTTTCTCTTTACAATCATGCTCACAACACTGACACATGCCATGTACATGCCTTTTGGTTGATTACTCATGTTTGCATGCTGATGTTTGCTTGTGTTCTTCCCCTTTGGCTATAATTTTAAGGAAAACGAGAGACTTGTTTGCCTCCCTTGATGGTTAATTTAAAAGTGGCAAGAAACTAATCAATCCTTAGGTACAATTAGTGACACACATTCATCTTCCCTCCCTCTACTAGCTTAATAAAAAATACAAGTAAAACACTTAAATCATACTTTCATGATTGATTCATATAGGATAGTCCTGATTTGTCATTCAATTGGTAATGGTGTAGGACGGCACACCGATGTGTCCCCCATTGTCTACGATCGTGTCGATGTTAGTAGAGGGTACAACCCATGCTATTGCCAAGGTCAAGGCTCCCAACACACCATCGTTTCATAGCTTTGGCATGGAATGGGACCTTACTTTCTGGCCTGTGTCAAAACCCAAATCCATAAGGGCATCCAACGTGGCAAGCTCGCTCGGGACAAGGTTAGTGAGAGAGAGTATCTTAGAACATTCATTTGCATCGTATGATACTCATGCCACTCGAACTACTTGCACTTCGTCCTTGTCCCATGTTTTGATACCTATTCTTCTTGCTTGTTTACTGGTATCATCAATGGTGTAGATACCAACACCTGCACCTTGATTCACACCTAGCTCCACACACACTGTGCACACACTTTGCACTATTAAGCTGATGCATCTCATCACACTAGCTCGGCAAGGACTACAACTAGGGCAAAAAATGTCCTCATCGCACTGAAAATGACTACACTCCTCTCATGGAGCCACTGAGTGTCATTTTCGTTATGCTTGAGTCATTTCTGAGGCTCCTGAACCATCGTCAACTATCAGATCCTTTTCCTCGGTGGTATGACATGAGTGCATACTACACCTTCCACCATTGTGCTGGGCATTCGATAGATGACTGTATCACTTTGCAGGATGCTGTTCAGAACCTAATCGATTGGAAGATCATTAGTATTGCCTGTCAGGAGGCTAAACACACACACACACACCGCACCCACACACTCCATCGTTGAGCCAGAGCATCATGCTACACTAGCTTGGCAAGGAATGTAGTGTAGGGGAAGACGACCACACCAATGGAAAGCAACTTCACACCCTTAGGCGAGTCCTAGAGTGCCATCTTCCATTAGGTTGCATCACTCCTATAGCTTCCAAAGGTTTGCCCACTACTGAGTATTCATCCGTCGTGGTACAAAGTGAACTGCTATTACAGTTTTCATTGGGCCTCAAGGCACTCCACTGACAACTACTTCACGCCATAGAATGCTATATAGGATTTGATTGACCAAATGGTCATCAACGTTGGCGTGCAAGAAGTAGTGCTTACACCTACACCAATACTTGCACACCCAAGTGTAGCTAGCCTCTCCTTGTCTGAGCTTGCAATCTCCCATGATGCCAAAACCTCGAGGGTTTATTTTCTTTCTCCCAAATATTTCTTGGGGGACCCCTCTAATCTCATCAACTCTAGTCCTTCACCTGTCGCTTCCTAGCTCGGTCCGATGGCACTTGCATGCACCAATCCAGTTCCGTGTCTCTATGGAAGCCCTAGCCTAAGGTTTGCCAACTTGTTGTGCGTCGGTCTGACCCAGAGTGTGCACATACCTTGGACCCCAACCAAGTGCGATAGGTGCAGCTGATATCAGCCTAATGTCACTAGCGATCCCAACGGTTTAGACGTCAATAGTAGCCAGTAGTAGGCTTTTTCCTTGTTTTCTGTTATTTCTCTTTCTTGCATCATCATCATCATGCATTTGAAAATCAGGAAAAATACAAAAAAAAATCAAAAACACAAAAATAAAAAAAACCCTCAAAAAACAACAAAA
This sequence comes from Posidonia australis, assembly GCA_024699735.1. Taxonomy (NCBI): domain Eukaryota; kingdom Viridiplantae; phylum Streptophyta; class Magnoliopsida; order Alismatales; family Posidoniaceae; genus Posidonia; species Posidonia australis. The sequence goes on from JAMKQA010029466.1 coordinate 9,900, forward strand.
ATATATCTTGCATATCCACATTTGCCCAATGACGACAATAGGAAGGCTTGCCTGCATTGCATTGGATTGATCTTCCTCAGTTGGCACCACTCAAATGACCAAGCAGCGAGGGAGTCACCACCCATCAGAGTCAGACAAAGTGTCCAAACTCTATAAGGACCCTACACCTCAAAGAGGGAGATAAAATGCTAGGGTGATTGAGCGTGTGAGCTAGAAAAAGGAAATACCATCGCATGGGCATAAAAGAAAGTAGAAGATAGAAGTCAACCCATGAGCAAGAGACATATAGCACGACTCTGCCCCTACCATACCTTGGAGAGGAGTTGGAGCATACGCCTCGCAAAGCCATACCATCAAGGGACTGGCCCACCATCATGCAACAAAATCCTCCATCCTGGACCAAGCGCCTATTACCTCATGGTCAGGGGTAGAGCAAAGTCGTGTGTCTATGAGGGAGTAAAAGAAAATCAGTGATCTCAAAAGGTCAAGTGTAGGACCTTAAAGACTTTAGCATGGAGCTTGGTCCACTACACCACCCTATAAAGCAAGCTTGAGCACCACTCACCCAGCGAGAGCCACCCACAACTTGAGAGTCTCTATAGGGCCAATGGAGTCGATGACGTCCTTCTCCTCTAGCAGTCATCAAGCTTTCCAACCAAACAAAGGGAAAAAAACAACTAACAAACAAATCAACAAAAGAAAAATAAAAACAAAGAGAATTAATTAAATAGCATTAAAGATTGCATCTAATCAATAAAGCACGTTATCAGCTTTAACAATAATAAAAGCCAACCATTGTCAGCCAACATCTTTACTTGCTATCACTCATGCATAGATGAGCTTATTGGATTAAAATTCTATTGCTCGAGGCCTAACCCTAGGTGTTCACCCCACATCTAGCCAAGGGCATGTCAATTGCCTTTTGGCCAGGATCACATAAGCAATGCTCTAGTTGCATCCAGAATCCAACTTTGTCAACCAGAGGCGTGCCAGCTACTCTTGGTTAGGACATCTGCATCAGGTGCCTAACAAGGCACAAACCTACTACATATTGAGTCGAATATCCTGACTAGAATCTCACAAGCTTGATCTCATAAGTAGGATCACACAACAACTATGGTCTAGGGTGCACTTACAAGCAAGATCTCCTTGGCAAACCCCTTTGGCTAAACCAACCGGTTGGCCCCCTGCATTCCCCGTCCCTTGCCTTTTTTGTGGTATCTCGTCTTGATACTAAGGGCATGTAAGCTGCTTTGTGGTATCGTTCCCTTTGATACCAGGGGGTATATCGGTTGTTCTTTGGTATCATCATATTCGTCCTTTCCAGGCATTGACTCTCTAGCTTCGGCTGATGCCTGCTTCTCTTTCTTGGCATTAGGCTTCTAGGTTCGCCTATGTCTCCCTCTATTTTACCGACTTAGCACCTAGTTCGTCTAATCGAAGGTCAAGCCTTTTCTTTTCGACTTGGCACCTAGTTTGTTTGACTGATAGCCTTTGCCCGCCAGCTTGGCATCCGGTTCGACTGATCAATAACTACGCTTTTCTTTTTGGCTTGGATAGTTCGTTTGGCCGATAGCCTTTGCCTGCCAGCTTGGTGCCTAGTTTGACTAACTTATAGCTATGTTTTTCTTTTTGGCTTGGCGCTCGGCTTGATCGGCTGATAGCCTTTACTCGCCAGCTTGGCACCCGATTCGACCGACCGATAGCTGCAATTTTCTTTTTGGTTTGGTGCCCAGTTCATCTAGGTTATAGGCTTCGTTTGTTAGCTTGGTGCCTGGTTCGATTGGTCGATAGCTGTGTTTTTCTTTTTGGCTTCGTGCCTACTTCTTCATGTTAATAACTGTGCTTTCCAACCTTGCACCTAGTTTGACCGGCTGATGGCTGTGCTTTCTGGCTTGGCACTCGATTTGTCTAGCTGGTACCCTTCATTCACCAGCTTGGCACCTAGTTCGTCTAGTCGATAGCCTTTGTTTGCCAACTTGGCACCATGTTCAACCGACCGATAGCTGTGCCTTTATTTTTAGCTTGGTGCCTAGTTCATCCAACTGATAGCCTTTGCTTGCCAGCTTGCCACTCGGTTTGACTAGCCAATAGTTTTGCTTTTCTTTCCAGCTTGGCACCCAGTTCGATCTACTGATATTAGTGCTTTTCTTTTTTTTCTTAGCACGTAGTTTGTTTGGTTGATAGCCTTCTCCTGCCTGCTTAGCGCCCGATTTGATCAACTGATAGCTGGGATTTTCTTTTGGGCTTGGCACCTAGTTCGTTTGGCCGATAACCTTCGTTCATCAGCTTGGTGCCCAATTCGATTGGCTAATAACTGTGCTTTTATTTTTGACTTGGTGCTCAACTTGTCCAACTGATAGTCACACCATTTCCCTCCTTTGACAAATAACCCAAAGTATCTGGTTGATAAGTCCATCAACATATCATGTCCCCTCTTCTAGGTTGGTATCCCAAACTACCCAGGTGACATCCGTCAGTTGTCTAGTTGGCGACCATCAATTGTCTACCTGGTGAGTACCTTGGCTCGCCATGCCTCCTCTCTTTGGGCTAGTAGCCCTAACTACCCAACTGACAACTGTCATACTGTTCGAAGTTGACTACCGACTGTCAAATTGCCTGACGCTTTGGCAGGCGAGAGTATCTTGCCATGCCCTCTTCTCCTTGGGCTGGTAACTCAAACTATCTGTGACCATTCCAGTGGAACCTTGTACGACTCTCCTTATGGTGCGTGAGAGCACACAAGGAGTCCCGATACGCTAACGGCGAAGATAGTGATTCAGGGGAAGAAGACTAGACTCGTAAACACCAAGGAAAGATAAGAAAAGGATAAGGAAAGGAATTGCCACCTAGTCTTTCAATGGAAAGACGAGGAAAATCAATCACTAAGGAAAAAAATCCAAAAGAAACCAAGGCGAAGAAAAATATGCATGCTCCGTGCCTAATGGATGAAATGCACAAATCAATGCGGGCCAGAGAAAGGGTAAGGATTCTTGTTACACATGGGGAAGGGGTTAGGCACCCCTATGCGCCCGAAGAACTCGATTTTTCTAGGTTTCCTGCTTGCTAATGGTCGATTGTGTGTATGCTTGCCTATTCTGAATACACATGCTTAAAGTGACTGCGAAAACATGCCAAATCAAAGAGAAGAAATGAATAAAAGGAAAAATGTTAATCTGAGGGACAAATGTAGGCATTGAAAATGCCGCTATACTATATGCCCATGCGCGATGAGGAAAATCGTGAAAAATCAAGAAACTCCTGGAAAGTATCACGTAAATCAGCAGAAACTTGAAGAAATCCAAGAATATTAAATTGGGGAAAATAATCCTCATATGGGATAATGTCGGCATTGTTAAGCTTAGTAATGTATGCCCTCAGGCGATGGAAAGCCAAATCAAACAAAATCACGATAGTTGGAAGAAATCAAGGAAATGATGGGAAAACCAAGCTTGAAATGAGTTAGAAATGCATGCACGATGTAAGGAAGAAAGCATGAGAAAATATGCATGAAAAATAGCAACAAAATGTACAAAATGCATGTGTGAGTGTAAAAATGAAAATTCCAGGGGTTTTTGTGCAGAATTCCCAAATTCTGAGTGAAAACTGAAATTCTGAGGCTAAATCATCAAAAATACATAGGAAAACACATTTTATGTTATTTTAAAGAAATCTGGGGTCACATGTACAAAACTGTGCATTTTTGGCCAAATTCAAGATTCCTAGGGTCAATATGCAGTTTTGCCAGTAAAACATGTATTTAATGCAATTCTGAAGAGATTTAGGACTAAATATGCAAGAAAAAGAGTCCATGTTTGAAAATAGAAATTTTCAGGGACTGACATGCAAATTTACCCTAGAAAACATGCATTCAGTGAGAAATCAGTAAAATACAGGGGCTACAATGCAATTCAGGTCACATTTGAGCAAATATTCGAATTCTCAGGGTTTAACTTGCAATTCTAACAGGAAAACATGCATTCAGAATAGTTTTAGTAAAGCTCAAGGTTTCAAATGCAAAAAGTAACTCTAGGGTTTTTGTCAAACTTTTAAACCAGAAAAACACTAATAAAGACTTACAGGGGTTCCTCTGCAATATTTTAGAACAAATATTATTTAAAATGATTTAAAATCTATTGTAGGGACCTAAATGAAAGAAAAAAGAATCCAAATGTAAGAAATAAGGACCTAAATGTAAGGAAATGAAAAGAACAAAAATTTATTCAAAGAAAACTTATCTTTGTAATTTTTTTAAAAGTAAAAAAGAATCGACAGCCATCGGCAACAGAACTCCGCCGCCGGCGACGGAACTGACGACCGACGGGGATGCCCTTTCGGGGCATCCTGATGGCTGATCGAGCATCAGGTCCTACTGGAAGCTAGAGAAGAAAGAGAGGAGGAGATCCAATGGTTTGGATCTGAGGCTTGACGGTCGAAAATGGCCCCCACCTCCCTCGCTGCCGAGACCACTCCGGTGACGACACCGTGGAAGAAGGAGAAGAAGGAGGAACTTGGAAGCCATGGGGCTGTGACTTGAAGCGCTTGGTAGCATGAGGATGATGTGTGGAGCATTCCCCTTCCTCTAGAGGCCAGAACAGAGGGAGATCACGCGATGTTGGGTTCCACCTGCCGTCGTTGTCGTCTTCTCCAGTGTGATTCACGATGCAAGGCTCGACTCTGATGGCTCCGGAGTGTTGGGGCATGCCGTGGAACGTTCTTGGAGGCTTAAAGAGGCACGACGGGGCTATAGACGCGTGATCTGTCGTCGTTACTAGTCGTCTTCTCCAGTGACGGAAACGATGCATGACTCCAGCGATTAGCTTCTAGAGGCTCAGGGAAGCAATGAAACAGTACACCAGGGACCGGAGAGGGAAGAAGGACCTTAGGGAGAGAGGATCGAGTTGGTTGGGGCATGAATCAATCATTGGATTCGTGCCCCCACCTAGGTCGCTAGAAAACGACTCTGGTGAGGCTTGAAACCATGATTCCAGTCAGGGAAGACCCATGGCTCTATTGGAATTGACTGGGGAAGGTAGAGGAAGACCTAGGAGATTATTTTGGAAGGAAATTGAGGTCAGTCGAGGGCATACCTGGGCTGGCAGTGACCTTGGCCGTCGGAGCATGTCGAAGGTCACCAGAGATGGCTTGAAACTCAGATTTTTCTCCTCCCTGAGCTTCTTCTTTGCTCCTAGACCCCTCTGGTTGCTCTGGTTGGGAGAAAAAAGCTTTGGGGGCTCTCTTCTCAAATTTTCCAACCTCTTACTTTCACTTGCAAATGGGGGTTATTTATAGGCTTGCCATGGTTGTTATGGCTTGTTGTGGTTAGTTAGAAGCTGTTGGAAGTTGTTACAAGTTGTTATGATGAAGGTGGGAAGTAGTTAGGGTTTGTTTAGGTTGTTATAGGTGTTTATGATGAAAGTGGAAGTAGTTAGGGTTTGTTAGGTGGTTAAAGGTTGTTAGTGGTGGTTATGATGAAGGTGGGAAGTAGTTAGGGTTTGAAATTAGGGTTTTGGGTTTGACTTATGATTTAGGATTTGACTTAGGGTTTGACCTAGGGTTTAAGGTTTTTTACTGTTTGTGGTTTGGATTAATGTTTAACCTAGGGTTTAGGGTTTTTTACTATTTGTGGTTTGGTTTAGGGTTTAACCTAGGGTTTAGGGTTTGGATTTGGGTTTAAAGTTAATTTTAGGGTTTTGATTAGGTTTTTGAATTTTGAATTTGATTTAGGTTAGTTTTAGAGTTTAAGGTCCCACTGTAAGCATATAGGGTGTCTACACTATCCAATCAATAAGTTCATCAACTTATCAAGCCCCCCTATCGGTCGGCAAGCACTACTAGTCTTGTCTGGCACCCATTTGACAAGTGTGATAACCACTCATGCCCTTTACAAGCTAATTGGTCATCGACTTGTCATCTTGCACTACATGCACCATCATTCATCGGCATCGCATGCATCATCTGTTGCACTTACGTCTTTACATTGGTATTGCACCATTATGAATGCATTGGCATTGTGAAGAGTTGTGCATATCCCCAATGGGGCTCAACACACACCAAAATATATATTTTGGCATATGCATTAGTACACATCATTAACACCAACATCCACACTTCATCAGTGTGTTTGCATCAGTTTTCACTTGTGTTTCAACATCATTTTTGTGTCTGCATTAGCATCCCAGCAACGAGTGACGACGTTCAATGCATCTATCGAATATGTAACTTAGCACCAATATCAAATCCCATTCTCTCGCAGGCTTCAAGTGGGGTGTCTATGTCAACCCTGGGCATCAGTCTTGGTTCCCTCTATTTCATGACCTTGCTCAAGGAGGGACATCTATAGATACCCATGTTTTGTAGTCATTTATTGATGGACCACACAGAAGGATAATATGTTTGCGATGAACTACACCCAACCCTTGAAACCAATTTTACACCCTTAAATAGCTCCAAAACCCATTTCACACCATAATCCATTCCAAACCTAACCCAAGCATAATCCCAAACATGAACTCTAATTTCACCCAAACATAAACCCAAACCTAAAACCCAAATTTCATCTAAAACCTTAGTAGACCAACCAATACTCTAAATCAAGCCTAAACCCTTGTTACACTTTAAGCCCAAGCCATTTCAAGCCCACTCATGGCCTAGATACTTGGTGGGTTGGGCTTGCATTTCTTGCAAGTGACCTGTTCTAGGACCAGTGCCGCCCGATAGTGCGGCCATATCGTACGGATGGAGGACGCAAGTGCCCTAGGTCAGTACTAACTCGTAAGGGATGGACTTGTCCACAGTACTAACCATAAGGGATTGATTTGTCCACAGTACTAACTCGTAAGGGATTGACTTGTCCTTTCACTATTGGCACACTAGATCCACGCCCCTCATTGGCTAGCATAGATCAACATGTGATCCACTCTTCATTCGAACCATGAAGCCACCCATGCCAATTTGATTTCCCATCCAATCTTCTTGATTAACCCTCAGCCATTGGATAGGAGCTGGTGGAAATCTACAGACCAGACTCAAACATGCATCTATTTAAACTCCTCCCATCTCCTATGATGCATTTTCATGGCCATTGGTTTTCTCCCTTACGTCCACTAAGAATCCACCTTGCTCCTTAAGCCTCTACTTCCAACCTTTGATTCACGTCGGCCACTGAACCCCATGTGGATGGAGAGGAGGCCACATTATGCTACATTGTGTTTGGGTGCTTCCTAGGACTTCCCCTTGCCACTCTGTTGGCCATTGAGTCGCCCTAGAGGGTCGGCGATAGCCTCCAGCCTTGTCCATGGCTGGAGGAAGCCGTCCAGTCTGGCGAGCATAAGTCCATAAGTGTGTGGATGATCATCTAGGTTCTGTTATTATCTGTATGTTAATATATGTTCCTAGACATTTGTTCTTTAGTTCTTGATGTTTATTTCTTATATGTGCTATCAAGCTTTCTTGGGGAAGACGATGAAAGTCTACTGTCTGGTGCATTTTCGAGTCAGCAAGCTGATACTACGGTCTTGTTGTGCATGAGACCTAGTTCAGTGCTTGGCAGACCAAGCCCCCTTGTTTATTTTATTTTCCATGCTTGTTTTTGTTTCCTGATCTATACTCCAGGACACTTTCTTTCTTGCTATACCTTCTCGTGCCCTTGGATCAAATTATTGGTTCCTTTGGGACGATGAGAAGTCTGTTGTCTGGAGCCTATCCAAGTCCCATGGCAGGCCTACATGGTCATGTTGCATGGATCCTCCAAGGATTACTGGCCCATCCAAACTAAGTCCATTGTTTACTATTTGGCTTACTGTTACCTTCCAATCATGTCTTCTTAGTACTCTTTGTCTTTTACTATCATCAAGTCTATTTTGTCCTTCTTCTTTATCCTTGCATGTTTTTTTCCTTCTATCATCAAGCTTCATTGGAAAACATGAATAGCAAATACACGGCAACATAGACTCACATGTAAGTGAACGAATCGAGAAAGACTGATTCGTCAAGCGCATGGGGCTAACCACTTCCTTGGGTGTAACCGAAGTCCTTACCGTTTCTTTGATGCGCATCGACCCATGTGTCGCATCCATTGGCATGGATTTTATTTCGCTTAATTGTTTGTTTTATTGCATGTTTTTGTCTAGTTTTGCTTATCTTTTGGTTTTAATAGACTATGTGGCAACTCCTATTTTGTTTCCTTATCTATTTGTGCTTGTGATGTTTCCTCCTTTGTGTGGAACGTCCTTCCCTTGGATTCTAACCTCTTCATCGTGGCCTTATTGGTTCTCGTGCACTATTCGTTGCACGAAGAGTCAATTTTGCCATGGTCATTGTGTGGATGCTACTCTGAAAAGGGAAAAAGAGGGGAAGGAAGAAGCAAAACCACAAATCATGGATAAGGAATAAATCAGAGTCACCACCAAGTTTATTAAGTAGGGAATCAGAAGAAGAGGAAAACCGGAAATAAACGGAAGATAAAACACACAATTGAAAATAAAACACAATGAGAAGCGCAAAATAAAGAAATCTATGCCAATGGATGCAACACAAAAGCCATTGTGAGTCAAAAAAAGGATAAGGACTCCTATTACGGATGGGGAAGCTGTTAGGCATCCCCATATGCATGATGAATCGGTCTTTCTCAGCTTGCTCGACCATTTGTGTGGCTATGTCCACATGTATATGCCAATTCGTGTTTGCCTTTATGCCAAATGATGCATGGATACGAGAATGCAGTGCGATAAATGTGAAGTAAGATATGAATTACAGAAGCAAAAAAGCATGGGTGTATGGGATGTGGTAAATAAATAAGGGGACTCAGTTTGATGATGGGAAATAGTCCCTGGAAATTCCACATAGGTGGTCCGTGCAGGTCCACCATGGATCAGGATAATGCCCAATCATGAGACTTCTCATTGTCCAAGAAGACTGAGTGAAAAACCAAAACGAGAACCAGATGCATGCCAATCAAGAAGAGCGAACATTGATCATAGGAGATCAAGACACATCGTAAAACCAAAACAAGAGATGAGCAAACGAGAGGGGGCTAGGCCGGTTTGTGCTTTAGACTGGGGTACCCATGCATACAAAACGTGGTATCGACCTAAGACCCAAAAATTGCAATAGACCACCGACCTTCATCACTTTCTCCAACTGACAGAAACATAGAAGAATTCAAGGCAAACACCCAGAACAAAAGAAGGATCATACACAAGCAAGAAAACACAAATTCTATAGATCATGAGGACCTGGGCCATCCCCTCCACCTCAAGCCATCTTCGCTGCAATGGGCATCCTTCGTCGAAATGGACATCCTTTGTAGGCCAAGGACAAGGCCAGTGAAGTCCGTCCATCTTCTGGGATGTTCCGAGGACTTCGAGAGGAGTATGGGAAAGACTCACGACGCAACCAAACTTAAATGCACATGCATGGGTCTCTTCCTCCATCCAGTTGGGTCATGTTGGTGATGTGTCCAACTATTAGAGACAGTTGGGGACTGAGATGGAGCATTGGATGGCATGGGTGGATAAAGGGGAAGAGAAGGGATGCCATTGGACAAGACAGACCACACGTTCAAGGATTGTCGACCTCACATGGGTCAATGACTGTCCGTCGGCAAGATGCAAAGAGGAAGAGTGAAACACACAATGCACAAGGCTACTGCTAATTGTAACACAACAATCTTGGAATCGAAACAAGGCTAGGGGAAGAGAAACGTACCTGTTGAGCATCGAAACATGTCACCCTTGTTTAGTCAACTGAGTTTCTCTGATAATGGATGGGAAGCGACGGTTGATGGTCAGAACAGGGAAAGGATGTTGTGAAGACAACAGTGGGCGATTGGTTATGCTTAAATGATGGTGTGGAAATAATTGGGTGGACTAAGGAGGCTTGTAGCAGTGGTGGATGTGACTGGTTGTAGAGGTGAAAAAATAGGTGGAAGTCGAACTTCTGGAGGACAATCGGAGGCCGAAGAGGGTCATGAAAAGGGAGCAAGAGCTTAGAGGGCAAGGTGGGTTCTCAGTGGACATGAGGGGGTTAGTACTAAGTAAAGGATCCCCTTGTAAGAGACAAGTTGGGCCTAAATAGAAGTGTGTCTCGAATCAGGTCCACTGATTCTAACCTACTCCAATTGTCTGGCTAAGATTTAATCAAGAGGATATGATGGGAAATCAAATCAACATGGAGAGTTTCATGGTCCCAGATTGAAGGTAGGGTGCTCGTAGATCCATGCCAACTAATAATTGGTAAGGATCCTATGACCATGCCGGCCTAGGAATCCAGCACGGAGTTGCACCAGAGGGAGGAGACCACAACCATGCCAGGATGGCGAAGGTGCAAGATAAGATAAAACTAAAATATTGGAGTCGCCACCTAGTCTTTTAAGGGAAAGAAAAGGAAAACCACAAACAAACCACCAAAAGGATGAATGCAAGAGATGCAAATGAAAGGCCAGATGTCTACAAACCAAAGGATGGGTAAGGATCTCTGTTACGCACGAGAAAGGTATTAGGCACCCCCGTACGCTCGAGAAACTCGATCTTTTTAGTCCGATTTGCTTGCTAGAGGATGAATGAATGCTTTCTAAGCCTAGATTGTGCTCTAATAATTCGAATATGAAGGCCTGGTCCTGACTAGATGGATGTGCAAGATGCTATGCAAAAACTGCGATGAAATCCACACGAAATGACGGAATAATGAAATATGATGTAAGAATGAAAATCACATGAAATGGCAATGTTTTTGGAGAGAATGGCTTAGGAAATCATACCGACATCAAGAGAATCAAAAATGCAATAAACGTAAATCATCAGAATTATAGAAAACATCACGGACATCAGAATGGAGAAATTGTAAAGAAGTCTACGCAAAATAGGCAAATGGTGACATGTGAAGAAAATCACATAAAATGACAATGTTTTTGGAAAGAATGTTTTGAAAAACCATACTGATATCAAAAGAATCAAAAGTGGGATCAACCCAAATCGTCAGAATCATGAAAAATGTCATAAAAATTGAAACGGGAAAATAACCCATAATTGGGCCAATGTGGGCCTTTAGGTTAGCTAGTGTATGCTCTCAGGAAGTGAAATCCAAATCAAATTTAAAAAATCTAAAAATGTGGAATAGAGGGAATCAAATCAAATGCCAAGTGAAGGTGTCCGAAAACAAAATGAGGAAAAATCTACGGAAAACCACATGGGATCAGGCTTGCCCAAAATAGATGAAATGATATGCAAGTATAATGAAAATTATGTAAAATGCATGAAAGTGTACCTAAATGTGTAAAGGATGTTGAGGAATGATTTAGACAGAGATTATGCATGATCTAGTGCAAAAACTAACATGCATGTGCAAGAATTGATGGCATGGGGCCAATTTGGTAATTTCACGAGACCAAGTGTGATAAATATATGCATGTGCATGATTCATGGTCAAATATATGCAAAATGTCATAAAAATGTTGCTTACAAAGGAACATGAAAGGGACAAGGTTTTAAATATGAGAAAATGATGTAAACATGTTAAAGAGCAAGATTAAGGACTAAAATGCAAATTTCACAAAAAAAAGGGAATCCTAGATTAAAGTATATTTAGTGACTTTTATATTAGCATGATGATGATGGATTAAATAAAAATGTGGCACTGAGATTTGTGAAAATTGCACCTTGGTAATTTCTTGAGAATTCAGGGTCTAATGTCAAAATTCACACATAAAGTACAAATGTGACCAAAATACGAAATCAAAGATCATTTTACAATGCAAACGTGATTTTTAAGTGGAAACTATATTTAAGTGCAAAATTATAAATAAAAGAAGTGGAAAATGTCAAAAATCAGTGTGAAAACAATTAGAACCCTAAATGATGAATTTGAAGTTAGTCTAAAGGTCTGGATGCAAATTTTCTATATTCATTGATTGTATGCTATGAATCCAAGGGCTTACATAAAACTTTTAGGGCTTAAATGTGATGAAAATTAGACTTTATGAGGATCAGTGTGAATAGGAAGTCTTTTAGGGTTCAGAATGCAAATTTTACAAAGAAAACTCATTTTAAAAAGCTCTAGGGGCTCAATGCAAAACTTTAGGACTTAATTGCAAAGAAAACATGATCTCAGAGACTTAAGTGAGAAAAAACAAACATTTACAGGACTAGAAATGGAATTAAAATTGAACAGGGTAAATCATGCAAGGGGCTGGGGTGGCTTGGGATGTTGTGGATTGTTGGGCATTTATAGGAATAATAAAAGTCATAAAACTTATTTAAATCTCCAAGGGTTTAAACACAAAAATACAAGACCTAAATGTAACAATTTAAGGACCTATTTGTAAACGACCTAAAACTATGGGACCTAACGATAAAAGCTCCTCTTTGAAGATCACTGGTGGATTGCTGGCATCTCCACTCCAACGTGAACTCCAGCAACATTTCAGCAACATTGCAGCGGAGGAGGGGTTTCGACGATGGTCTAGGAGGCTGGAGGAAGGCATGTCGAGTGTTTCTGGTGCGTCGGACGGGGCTGGGGTGGCTTGGGATGTCTCCCCCACCTTTGGCCCCTGTGAGATGTCCACTAGTGCTGGGGAAGACGATGACGGGAGGGCAACGGTGCTTCGGCTGCTGGGTCGATGTCGCAAAGGCCGGAGGAGCTTCGGGGCTACATAGGGAAGCTCTCGAAGGCACCGACGAGGGCTGAGGATGTCCAGGGTGTTCCACCCATCTTTGGCACTGATGGTGGAAGTTGCAACGACGAGGGCTCCGCTCTAGTGGTTGCGGCAATGGCGTGGTGGGATGAGGAGGTTCCTAGCGGCGAGACGCATCTTCTAAAGGTGGTCGTGAGCCTCGAGGGCGTCCAGGGTGCTCGAGTGGGCTTCGCTGCGGCGGTCGACGATGCAGAGCGACAGCGAGAAGTCTTTGGTCGTAGGAGGCCAACTAGACTCCTCTTGAGCGATAGAAGCTCAGGGAGGAGGAGGAGGAAGAGGAAGAAGAGGCCCATGGGGCCTCACCTGGACCTAGGAGGCCACTGGCCTTGATGATGGTGGTGAACCCACCACCGGAGGGAAGCAAGATGGCATAGGGGCAGAGGCCTCCAGCATATCACGACTTAAAGGGCAATGACCAGACTAGACGTAGCTAAAGGATGATGGTTCAAGACTAAGAAAGAAAGAAAAGAAAGGAATTACCTAAATGGGGTCTCTGTCTCTTTTGATGAGCAACGGCGGCGCTCCCTTGGCGACTGCTCCAACGACAATGGCTGGGGATTCTGAAGGTGAGAAAAGGCTGGAAGTGGAGCTCTCGATGTCGTGGATTGTTGGGCTCTCTTTAGGGTTCAAGTGTGGGGTTTCTCAGTGGGTTCAAGCACGTTGGAAGAGAGAGGGTGTCTGTCGACCGCCAATCATTTTATACTCCAGTGAGGCCTCTCTGCATCGTTGATCCTCCTCTTTAGGGGACCAGCACCGTTGGATCAAGCGTGTGCTGGTAGGAGTTGGCCGGAGATCACTCGAAGAATGGGGATTCGTTGCGGAGATTAGGGGATTATTCCAGAGGATTCGCTGGAAAATGCGCGCTACCAGCGATGAATGGAGGCTGGCCGAAATTATTTTCTCTTTCCCTAAGTTTGTGATTGAAAAGGATATGGGTGCTGTGAGCTGGTTTTGGGCCTGTGTTTTGGGCTTTGGGTTTTAGGGTTTTTTAGATTTTTTTAACGGATTTTCGATTTTAGATTTAGCTTTTTAATTAGGTTTTGCGATTTTAATTAATTGTTTGAGTTTGTGATTTAAGGTTTAATTAATTGGTTTTAAATTAGGTTTTTCTGGATTTTAATTAAGGTTTTCAGTTTAATTAATTGATTTTAAATTAGGGTTTTTGGCTTAATTAAGTGACTTTAAATTATGGTTTTTAGGATTTTAATTATTTTAGGGTTTTTTTGAATTTAAATGGATTAAATTTTTATGTTTAAGTTTTAATTTAGATTTAATTAGTTTTTTACTTGATTTAATTAAGGGTTTAATTTAACATTTTGTTTAATTGGTTTTTATTAAGGTTTTGACTTAGATTTTGATTCCATTGCTTTTTTGCTTGATTTTTGTTTGGTTAGGGCTTCTTTTTAATTAGATTTATTTTTTTACTAGATTTTATTGAGTTTTACTTGATTAGGGTTTTAGTTAGGGTTATTGTTGAATTAATTTGGGTTTTAAAAGGTTTACATGTGCTTTACTTGATTTTTATTTTAATTAGGGTTTTCACTTAATTAAATTTGGATTTTAAGTGGTTTAAATGGATTTTATTTGATTTTGATTTTAATTAGGGTTTTCACTTGATTAATTTGGATTTTAAATAGTTTAAATGGATTTTATTTCATTTTGGTTTTAATTAGGGTTTTTATTTAATTAATTTGAATTTTAAGTGGATTTTATTTAATTTTGGTTTTAATTGGGATTTTTACTTGATTAATTTGGATTTTAAATGTTTTAAATGAGTTTTGTTTGATTTTGATTTTTGATTTGGTCAGAGTGGGCTTGTGTGGGCCTGAATGGGCTTGTATGGACTTAGGTTGAGCTAGGATTTAGGGTTTAGGTTTGAGAGTTAGGATTTTGGTGGTCGCAACCAGAGCATCTTTCTAGGGAAGCCTACTGTCAAGTGATTGCAGAATAGGGGTGTCTATAGATGCCCCTCCCTGAGCAAGTTTGAGAGAATCGAGACCGATGATCAAGGTTGACAAGACACCCTACCTGAGTTTGCGGGAGAGTGGTATTTGCTCTAAGGCCATGGATCACTTATTCGGTGGATGCACCGAGAGTCATGACGCGAGGTCCATGCATGATGTTGATGTAAAGCATGACCTTGATGTCGGGTGATGCATGATGTAGCTGATGCATGAAGACGATGCAAACAACAAGTGGGTAGCTCACTAGCCCATAGATAGGAGCACGAGGGATTTCCCGACTCATGCTAAGGGATGCCCGGACAAGACTATCGAGCTTGTTGCACAATAGGGGGACTTGGCAGATAATGGACATTTCGGCCCGAAAGGATTCATGGCAAGATATTAGACTTGTCGATCGAGCGTAGACTGATGACGGATGTCAACCAGATAGTTTGGGGTATCAACCTACTCCTAACAATGTGACGGTTGTCAACCGGATAGTTTGGGGTATCAGCTCGATTATGAGTTGATGGACTCGTCGTCGAATAGTTAGGGTTATCAGCCCGCTCTTAACAATGTGACGGTCATCAGATAGATTGTTTAGGGTATCAGCCAGTTGATGAGTTGACGGACTCATTACTAGATAATTAGGGTTATCAGCCTGAAAGGTGGGGAAAACGTTGTAGGTGGGGGATTTAACAAAGAGGTGGCACCAAGATCTGTTCGTCTAGAGTGAATCTAGGATGGGATCATCTAGACCTCGCTCAACCTAGAAAAGGATAGAAATGACACTTGTTCGACTTGAGCTAGTCCAAACAACATAGATTGGGTTTCTTCCCACCTAGTACAGAAGCCTATGATAGCTTCGCTTGTCCAAGCCTAGGCAATAAAACAATATTCTTGACTATTACTTGGGTAGACCTTAGTGCCACATCGATGGGCAGAAAAGGGCAGCAGTTTTAAAACAGTGGAGCACATGTGGTTGCAATGGTGACTTCCTATCAATCACAAGCATCCAAACAAGCTAGCAAATGTGTTCTAATGAACTTATTATAGCAATCAAATATAATGAAGTGATTACAATTATTTCAGCATGCAGTGAACATGTAGCATAACACAAATGTCAAGAGTCTATGTCATCCCTAGACCTCCTAGAGCCTCTAGCTTTGGGAAATAGTGAAGAACTCAAGACAGCTCCACAGATCGGCTAGGTATCTTCTACTTCGGCTTCGTAATCAATTGAACAACCCTTCCCTTTTATGATTGTAAGATCGCTAGATCGAATGGAGCCATTAAGCAGGTGTGATTGTTTCTTTGTCACAGCGTAAGAGCTCAGGGGGTACCCCTGGAAACGAGCTAGCATCGCTTTTTAAGTAAAGGTATATTGTCGATAGCCGAACTGCCGCATCACACAAATTGGATGATATTCAACACCACTGGTCAGCCCCAG
The DNA here is from genome assembly GCA_024699735.1 of Posidonia australis. NCBI lineage: Eukaryota > Viridiplantae > Streptophyta > Magnoliopsida > Alismatales > Posidoniaceae > Posidonia > Posidonia australis. The sequence goes on from JAMKQA010029466.1 coordinate 25,984, forward strand.
GAGGATAATAAGTTGCATGTCGGTATTATTGAAGAAAGCTTCAAAGTTATGAGTTGCCTAAGGAATGATGCGCCAGGTCACCTCGTCTTCTATCGAACTCTCCAGTCACTCATAGTCCTTGCGAACTGATGTGAGTGTACGAGAATGACCACTTTGGCAATAAGATTCAAAGGCTGACTGTTGAGGGTGTAAGACCTCTACACCCAGATGAGCGGCCAACCATACCTGTACAAAAGCTCCACAACCGTAAAAATGTTGGCATCGTCGTAATGACTAGTTTAGGGCCAGGTAAGTCTTTGCCAGGATAACTAGGGCTAGCTCCATCTGACGGGTTATCATCACCAAGGCAATCTCTGCAACCTCGATGTCATGGCTGTCCAGCCACAGCTAAACACCAGCTCGCCTAAAAACAGACGACAAAACCTCTCGGCCATAGCTCATCACCCAAGGAAGTGTGCATCTCAGCTACCTTGTCAAAGTAGGTCAGTTGTAGCATGGGAGATTGCCCATCAATATAGATAAGATGACGACCACAATCACTGGTCGAAAGGACAATCAATTCACTCAGCACTGAAGAATATCCATCGTGCCGCATAAATATAGTGGGCCTAAGAAACTTCAGCAGACAGCAGACCTGATGGAGCTCCTCCAATGTAGGAGTCAATTCAATTCTTCCAAAGCAGAATACGTGGTTTGCAGGCTTCCATTACTAGGCAGCTGCACACAAAAAGTAAGGGGAGACCTCCACATTTTCAATGTCTAAGAATTTTAAGGAGATACCCCAAGCCCACAACTTGTCACGATCATCATTTGTTAGTTTTCCAATTCACGTTTGGAGAACATCTGAGCAACTCATTGGTACGCCATCGTAGGGAAACCCATGACCAGTAGGGGAGTCGTGGCTTCTCTTGATTCAAGTCTGCAAAACATTATTAGAATATTCAGAATGATAAATCACTTTGTTCCACACAATAATATTTCATATAATCCAATGCAGACAGAAAAGTCATAAACTGCTGTGAAATGCTGGGTAATAGGTCAGTGGACATTTTGAAACCATGCAAAGGAGACCAGTAGATAAAGCTAATGTGCTCGCTACCTGAGTAGGCAAGGTTACCTACCTAATGATGAGTTGACGAACTCTTCGCCAAATAGTTAGGGTTATCAGCCCTATGATGAGTTGACAGACTCATCGCCAGATAATTAGGGTATCAGCCTAGGGGATAAGGGTTGGTCCTCAGATGCAAGAAACCAATAGCTCGGACCTCCTTCTATCTTAGAGGAGTGACGAGGAAAAGTGATGGGGGCTGTTCCTAGGATTGAAGGAACTAGTGACTAGGATCTCCTCCGGACTTAAAGGAGTCACGAGAGAAAAGGATAAATACTGGTCCTTGGACTCAAGGAACTAGTGACTCAGATCTCCTCCAAACTTAAAGGAGTCACGAGAGAAAAGGATAAATGCAAGTCCTAGGACTCAAGGTACCAACGACTTGGATCTTCCCCAGACTTAAAGGAGTCATGAGAGACAAAGATAAATGTTGGTCCTAGGACTTAAGGAACCAGTGACTCAGATCTCTTCAAGGCTTAGACGAGTTACGAGAAATGGATACAGGTTGTTCCTAGGACTCAAGGTAACTACGACTTGGATATCCTCTAGGCTCAGAGGAGTCGTGAGAAAAGGGATAAAGGTTGTTCCTAGGACTTAAGGAAACAACGACTCAGATCTCCTCTAGGCTTAGAGGAGTCGCGAGAAAAGGATAAAGGCTAGTCCTAGGACTCAAGGAACTAATGACTTGGGTCTCCTCTAGGCTTAGAGGAGTTGCGAGAAAAGGGATAAAGGCTATTTTTAGGATTCAAGGAAATAGTGACTTGGATCTCCTCTAAGCTTAGAGATGTCGCGAGAAAGGGATAAAGGCTAGTCCTAGAACTCAAGGAACAAGCTACTCGAATCTCCTCTAGGCTTAGAGGAGTCTCGAGAAATGGGATAAAGGCTATTCCTAGGACTCAAGGAAATAGTGACTTGGATCTCCTCTAGGCTCAAAGGAGTAGTGAGAAAGGATAAAGGCTTGTCTTAATGCTCAAGAAACCAGGAACTCATATCTCCTCTAGGCTTATAGGAGTCTCGAGAAAAGAATGCTGGTTGTTCCTAGGACTCAAAGAAAAAGCAACTCGGATCTCCTCTAGTGTAACGTCTCGAACCCGGGAACGTTACCGAAATCATAGTATCATAAGCAAAATTACACTAATTACAGTCAAATTAAATAACTGTAACTAAGGCTCACCTCTAGGAAACAATGTATGGCTAGAAGCTCCGACTCCAACACCGGAACTCGACTGCACCCGTTCTACACCTGAAACCAAACAAGCATGCATGAGTGACATCTAAGTCACCCAGTACATGCCCCAAACCCACAAACCACAAAATCTCTGGAAAACTATAAAACTCAGCTTTTTAATTTTTCAAAGTTTGGTTTTATTTTGAAAATCCACTTTTCCCTTTTTGAAACATCATTCTTTCTTTTTTTTTCAAAACATTTGGAAATTTATTCCAAAACACATTCTCTTTCAAGAACACATATTTGCATTTTCTTTTCAAAACAATTGGAAATCATTTTCCAAAACATGTCTTTTTTAATACTTGGGATTTCTTCCCAAAACCAAAATCACTTCCAAAACTCATATTTCTGACAAGATCCAGCCTAAAACACAATGCCTCTCAGGGCTCAAACCAGAACCTCAAACATTGGTTGGTAACTTGTTAAAACCATAATTCTTATTTTATTCTAGGATTTTACAACCATTCATAAGTCCAATCCTAGACAAACAACATTTCTTTTCATTTCTCAAATCGCATTCTTTTCTTATTCATTTCCACTTTTCCTTATTGATGTTACCTTGATCAGGGGTAACTAGGCACACAAGTAGTAGGCGAGGACATCATTTTCCTTACCTCCCTGCACTACCGCGGTGAAATTTCCCATGCGGGATGCCACCACCCTGGACTACTAGCCTCAATCTCTTTCATATATGCACGGGAAAACGCCTTGTTCTGATGCCCCATTGGTGACCCGAACAACTAGGTATAATGACCCAGGCTCAGCCTACACTATCGGTGACCCGAACAACTAGGTTCAATAACCTAAGCTCAACCTACACCGTCACGAGCTCGATGACCCGAACAACTAAGTACAACGACCCAGGCTCAGCTTACACCGTCGGTGACCCAAACAACTAGGTTCAATAACCTAGGCTCAGCCAACACCGTCACGAGCTAGGCAACCAAAGTCATGTTTGGCAACTGATTTCATTGGAGCCTCATACCCCTACCATGCTATCGACACCAACCCCCGTGGTTCCTTAACACATTATTAGTGTTTCATTTTCAAAACTCTTTAAGCTTTTCTTTTCAAAACTATTTCCATTTCATTCTTTTCCATTGCAGGATTCTGTTTCCATGCAATACTTGACCCTCCACTAGAGTCCCAACTCAATTCATGAAAAGCCATGATTTAAAATTCACAAATTGGGTCTCATACCCAAAACCACACACAATCAACCATTTTATCCATTTATAGGGTCTAAAACCCCAAAACCATTCCCAAATTTACTTATTTGGGTTTCACATTCCTCCATGCCTTTTACATTGAAAAAACATCATTAACACATGCTTTACATACACTTAAAACCATTTATCCTTCATTTATATTCACATTTACATATCTCAGGGTCAAGGTAAAATCGACAGACCGAATTTTAGGTTCGGTATACCGAAATCTCCTGATTCGATATACCAAACTTATTCGGTATACCGAAACCTACTGGTTTGGTATACCGAAACCCCTTGTTTCGATCGATCGGAAGATTTTGGTCTACCAAAACCAGGGATCCTGGCATAATCTGTCAGGATTTCGGCATACCGAATTCAATTTGCATACTGAATTCCCTGTAGATAGGGCACACCCCTATTCGATCGATGAAAATCGCCCAGAGTGGGAGCCGTAATCGGACCATCCAAACACACATCACAATTTACCATTAAATCATGGGGTGTAGACCCTTGAGTATACTTCAAAACGCCTCAAACCATTCCTTAATCCATTAACTATGTGATTCACATGAAAATCACAAAGGGGTGGAGCTCAGTTTAACCTACTATAGCTTACATCCCAAATCTCGTTTAATCCTACAAATGTTTCATCCTAACCGCATGATATCTATGTTTCCATGCATTTTAACTCATTCTCATCAATTTCCCCCTATTTTTCTATGATTTTACATGCACGTTTTCATCATTTTCATGCATTTACTCATTCGCTTAAGCCACAAAAGAAACGAGGAGGGACAGGGGTCACGTACCTGTCTTAGCCTTTCGATGACCCACCTGCACTCTGGCGAGCCTCCTCGTGCCCACAGTAAAGCTATATCCTCCGGAAAACCTCGCTAGCCACCTCCTCCTCAGTTGCGCACCGCTCTTCCTTTTCTTCTCCTCTCTCGGTTTACCTTCCCCCTCCTCACTTGCCTCTACCTCCCTTTATCTGAGTCATAAGGGACGGCGAGGCTGGGGCTGGTGTCGTTGGTGGCATGGGTCGAGGAAGGGAAAGAATGAGATGGGGATGGTGCGGGCTCGTGAGAGAGAAGAAAAAGAAAAAGATGGAAAGAAAGAAAAGAAAAGACAATCACGCAAACCAAGACGACTATGCATCCTCAAACTAGACTCCACATTGGTCCCCAATCATAAGCAGGTGCATAAGAGGCCAACCACAAGCTTAAACAACCATGAAACAATAGATTATCTATTAATAACCATTTATACAATATTACAATTAATTACATGGTTTGCAATTAAAAATGGATAATCAGGCTCAGATGTCACATCTAGGCTCAGAGGAGTCTCGTAAAAAGGATAAAGGTTGTTTTTAGGACTCAAGGAAACAGCGACTCGGATCTCATCTAGGCTTAAGGGAGTCACGAGAAAAGGATAAAGGCTATTCCTAGGACTCAAGGAAATAGCGACTTGGATCTTCTCTGGCTCAGAGGAGTCGTGAGAAAAGGGATAAAGGTTGTTCCTATGACTCAAAGAACTAGTGACTCGGATCTCGTCTAGGCTCAGAGGAGTCGCGAGAAATGGGATAATGGTTGTTCCTAGGACTCAAGGAAACAGCGACTCGGATCTCCTTTAGGCTCAAAAGTGTCACAACAAAAGGATAAAGGCTTGTCCTAGGACTCAAGGAACTAGCGACTTGGATCTCCTCTATGCTCAGAGGAGTTGCGAGAAAAGGAATAACAGCTGTTCCTAGGACTTAAGGAAACAGTAACTCGGATCTCTTCTGAGCTCAGAGGAGTCACGAGAAGAGGATAAAGGCTGGTCCTAGGACTCAAGGCACCAGCGACTCAGATCTCCTCTAGGCTCAAGGGAGTCTTAAGAAAAGGGATAAAGGCTAGTCCTAGGACTCACTAAACCAGTGACTCGGATCTCCTCTGGGCTCAGAGGAGTCACATGAGAAAAGGATAAGTGCTGGTCATAGGACTCAAGGAACCAGCGACTCAGATCTCCTTCGAACTTAAAGGAGTTACGAGAAAAGGAATAAGTGCTATCTACAACTTGCTTGCTAGGTAGGAGGTTTGTTCTTATCTACAGGTTGCCTACTTCAATGAGTCACTGCTCTGCTCGTTCACTTGACGCTATTAGTGCTGTGGGACGATGATGGTTGATCCAAGTAAACCGTTGCTTAGATTCTACATTGATACCTAGGGCTTGGCCGAATAAAGTGTTCATGAGGGCATTGTTTCTTCCTCGAATAAGGTGGGCTTGCTGGATGATTTTTGACAACTCTCCAGACTCACTGTTGTGTTATTGACTGACCTCTGGGGAGTTTGACTTTAGCACTAGCTCATCGATTGTTTTCTCGCTTGCTGATTAAGGGGGTACTGATATTCTGACTTTGTTCTGATCTTAGAGGGATATGGCTACTATTTATGCTTGTTCTTGGGCTTGTGCTAAGGAACAGACAACATGTTTTGGACGAAGATACAGTCCCAAGAAGGGTTAACCAAAAGGACAGCTGACATGCCCCTGGTTGACGTGGAAGGCTATCACCACAAAGGTAGCTGACATGCTCCTAGTGTACGGTATCCTTTGTCATGTTTTTGGCCAAAGAGTAGTTGACAAGCCCCTAGTTTAGGACCTAGTGAGACATTGCAAAGTGGACAAACGATAATGTATGCAGGACTGATAGTGTCACGTTATGTCACCCTCAGGATTCGGAATGTTAATGATGCCTGCTATGAGAAGAGGAGAATACCTCGATTCACGAAACACTACCTAAACTTCTAGGCTATTGCTGGCTCTCCAAAATGGATGATTCAGTAGGTTATGTTCCGTGCCAAACTCTTAGAGACTTAAACCTACTTTTTAATTTTTTGGCTCATTTCTTTTCTCCTTCTTAGGCTTGTAGGCTCGCTCTAACCCTTGCTTGGGGGTAATGGGCATCTGAATTTGGATGGGGCTGCTGTAATTGTATGCGAGGGGTGTCTAGTCCCTTTGGTCATTTTGATTCTTTGGATGCTTGCTTCGACTCCTCCCCAAGGTAAGTGATAGGGGTAGAGTTGGCTTACTTGCCTCTCTCTTTTAGGGCTAGCTTCTGTCTACAACTTCTGTCTCCTTATTTCTATTATGCCCTTGTGGATATGTTCATTTTGTTTTTGGCTCACACTCATGCTCGCTCCTAACATTTTATCTCCTTCTAGAGGTGTAAGTCCCTATGGGAGATTGGACATTTCTCCTAAACATGGTCGGGTGATGGCTCCCTCGCTTGCTAGAGTGTTAGGTAGTATCGACTGAAGAGGTATAGGCTCTTCTCAAGCAAGCTAGCTATTTTGATTTTCGTCATCGGGATATGATGTTTATGCGTTTATCCCTAGATGCATGCGATTATTGATATGCTTAAGTTATTGATGTGCACGAAAGCAAAAAAGCAAATGCTGTGGATTAGATGCACCTAGATTGCCTTTTTATTTTGGAAATATGTATGTATGATGGAGTGGTGATGATGCATGATGTGCGAAAGGATGCTTTGCAAGGTGAGGATACATACCTCCCACTCATTGGTAGTATTTCTTTAGATAACATGTGTTAACTGGCTCGAATTTCTCAACGTTATCCATGTCCTCGATGATTACTGCACCTCCCGAATAGACTTGCTTGATGATATAGGGACCATGCCAATTAGTTCGGAATTTGCCACGACCATCAAAGAGATGTATGATCCGTAGAACCATATTGCCAATTGCGAAGCTCCTAGGTCAGACTCTTTTCTGATATGATCTTGCCATTCTCCCTTGTTAGCAGCGGGCATTGTGCATGGCTTGTAGTCTACATTCGTAAATCAAATTCAGCTGGATACATTTGTCTTCGACCCATTTAGCTTCTTCTATCTCAGCCTCCCTCAAGATTCTGAGTGATGGGATCCCTACTTCTACCGGTAGGACCGCTTCCATGCCTTACACCAATGAATAAGGTGTCGCTCTTGTTGATGTCCGGACAGAAGTTCTGTAGGCCCATAGTGCATAGGGAAGCTTTTCATGCCAATCCTTATGCGTCTCAGTGCTCTTCTTCAGGATCTTGATCAGGTTCTTGCTTGCTGACTCCATGGCACCATTCATCTGTGGGCGGTACGGGGAGGATCTATGATGTTTGATCTTGAGGCTTTGCATATAATCCTCCAACCTCTAGGCTATAAAATTCTTGCCATTGTCTGAGATAATGGAGTGTGGCACCCCGTACCAGGCTATGATGTTGTTTTTGATAAACTTTTCTGTGGCTACAACTTTGAATGTTTTGTAGGAGGCCGCTTCCACCCATTTGGTAAAGTAATCTATGGACACCAGGATGTAGCTGATGCCATTGGATGATGCTGGATGGATGGCTTCGATTACGTCTATTCCCCAAGTAGAGAAAGGCCATGGTGAAGACATGTTGTGCAGCTACTGCGGGGGAGCATGTATGAAGTTTCCGTGAATCTGGCAGTTGTGGCACTTATGCACAAATCAATAACAATCGGCTTCCTTGGTTAACCAAAAGTTGTCCTGTAACATGATCTTCTTGGCTAAAAATATTCCATTCATGTGAGGGCCATATGTCCCTGTGTGGATTTGAAGCATCAAGGTATCAGCTTCTCTCTTGTCGACACATCGCAGAAGCATTTGGTTATATGATCTTCTGTATAGATGCTCTCTGCCCAACACGTATCTTGACGCCAGGCAAGCCATGGTCTTCTTATCTACTACCGATGTGCCAGTTGGGAATTGCCTGATTCTAGGAAGGTTTTAATGTCTTGTTACCAGGGAAACTATGCTGACAGGTCCACTTCCTCTATACTCATGCAATGGATGGGCTGCCCTGCTCGGATGATCTATACATCGACTGTGTGCTCCTCAGGTATTGAGAGCCAAGAGGCAAGGGTTGCCAGTGCATCTGTGTAGGAATTTATGGCTCTACTCATGAAAGAAAAGTCCACTTCTTCGAACTCCTTGACGAGCTATAGGAGATACTCGTGATATGGCACGAGCTTTGGATCTTTGGTTTTCCAGTCACCGTTGATCTAGGATATGACTAACATGGCATCCGCATGCACTTGTAACTTTCGTTAGCCATGTTATATTGCGATTTGCAGTCCCATGATGCATGCCTCGTACTCCGCTTCATTGTTGGTGCACTCGAAAGTGAGCTTTCTAGAGAAGGGGGTCATCTGTCCCTGTGGTGTCGACAATACCACGCTGATTCCTCTACCCCTCTTGTTGACTACTCCATCAAAGTATAGATGCCATTGGGACATGTCTTCTAGCTCCATAAAATTTGTATCTCCCATGGCGTATAGGATGTCTTCATTTGAGAACTGCGTCAGCAAAGGCTCATATTCTAGCAGTGGTAAGTCGGCTAGGTGGTCTGCTATTGCTTGCCCCTTCATAGGTTTCTGTGTGACAAATGTAATGTCGTACTGGGATAGCATCACCTACCATTTCACGCATCGTCCCACTAATGTCAGCTTTTGGTAGAAGTACTTCATGGGGTCATGTTGACATAGAAGCAGAACCAACTACACTGGGTGCCCCAAACAAGGGATAGGCAGATCTTCTCAATGAGACTGTACTTGGCTTCGCAATCGTTGAACTTCTTACTCAGGTAGTAGATGGCTCTCACCCTACGTCCCGTCTCATCGTGCTGCCCAACGACTACGCCTATGGAGTGTTGGGTGGTGGAGAGATATAGCAACAGGGGTCATCCTGGTGGGTGGAACCAAGACTAGAGGTTTTGTAAGGAGCCGCTTGATTTTGTCGAATGCAGCTTAACATTCCTCATTCTAGTAAACCTACGTGTTCTTTCTTAACATCTTGACGATAGGCTCATAGATGGGGGTAAGTTGCATGATGAATTGGTTAATATACTATAATCGCCCAATAAGCTCTGAACTTCCTTCTCAGATGCAAGGGGAGGCATATCAATCATGGCTCTTGCTTTATTAGGGTTGACCTCGATTACCCTTTGACTGATAATGTATCCGTGAAGCTTGCCATAAGACACCCCAAATATGCATTTGTTGGGGTTAAGAAAGATGTCTTCTCCATATCCTCCTCGGCCATCTTGATCTGGTTGTACACCGAGAAACCATCCATAAACAATAACATTTTGTGTCCAGTTGTACTGTCCACCAAGACATCTATGTGAGGAAGTGGGAAATCATCTTTGGAGCTTGCCTTGTTAAGGTCTCTGTAGTCGATGCACATACGAACCTTCCCATCTTTCTTTGGCACTGGGACAACATTTGCTAACCATTCTAGGTACAACACCACATTGAGAAAGTTCACCATGTGCTCTTTCTTGATTTCTTCCTTGAGCTTCAAGATCCATTGAGGTCTCCATCTCTTAAGTTTTTGCTTGACTGGCCTCTCGTTAGGCTTCAGGGGTAATGTGTGCACCATCACTTCGACATCCAGGCTGACCATATCATTGTAACTCTAGGCGAAGACATCTATGTATTCTTTTAGAAGTGCTATGAAATATGCACTAGCTTATGGTGATAGCTTAGCATTGATGAGTACCTCCTTGACATCTATTGCACTGATGTTGACCCGTTCAGTTTCTTCCCTGACATGCATATTCAGCCCCTCTGGATCATTGTCATTATCCTCATCCTCATAAGCGATGAGCTCTGATAGGATTTCCTCTTTGAAGGTTGGGTCAGACATCGAAAAAGAGGATGTGCTATGATTTCTGCCCCTGATGATTCTTCTTAATGGTCACACTAACTTTGGTGTTCTTGTATCTACACTGCGTAACCTCTGCCTCTTTGACAGTGGGGTCGCTGACAAGCTGAGTTTTATCTGTTTCCTCGACACCCAATACTATTTTTTAAGTTTTTAAGTTTTCTGATTTTTTTAGGTTTTTTGGATTTTTTATTTTTTGTATTTTCTATAGTATGTACAAGTGGTGCTATTGATTGGCAGTTGTCCTACTACTGACCGATAGAAGTGATGCTGCCCGGCTTTCCACCTGAGCTTAACTCAAGGTCTTTTTTTTTTACTCTCACCTTGCCTAAGGTGAGGCTTCAGCTGCATGTACCATCTATACCTGCCTCCCAGCTCCAAAGAGATTAACTCTAATGGTCTAGTGGGTTCTGGTTGTGACTCAGCTAGGACCATGATCGATGAGTGGTACAGCTGCTGGTGGAGGGTTGTTGACTCCGAATCTGTCACTTTGACCTTTCCGTTTCTCAATCTTTGATGCTCGGTTGCATCTTCGGCCCATACTGACAATTGCTCTTGAAATAGAAGCTCTAAATTGCTGACCTGATCACTTAATAGAATTGCCCTATTGGCTGTCTCATCCTCTTTCGTGGTGCAAATAGAACATTGGGTGGCACTTTGCTCTGCCACTGACTTATCTGGACTGTGAGACAGATGTAAGTGATGTCCAAGGCTGGCAAACTGCATTGATGGATCTACTAGCGGAACTACTTGTAGGACTATCACTACGGGGCTCGTTGTTGGGGCGGTGGCGGATGCTGTCAAAGTGACTACTGGCGATTGAGGCAGTGGCTACATCGTCTGGCATCAGCTCCTCTCTATAGTGGCCTAGCTGTGATTGGGATCAAGTATCCTTGCACTAACAAAATTGGTGAAATCAGACGAAATAAAGATCTTCTTGTGTCTCCTGGTGCGCGAATATTTGTCTTTGTGTAGCTGCCACTCGTAGCCCAGTCCTTCGAACTCTCGTCATACATCCACATAGATGGGCTCGGAGATTCCTTGGCCGTGTCGCCAGAGTGGTTCCTTTCTTGTATCCCCAATTACGACACACATTTTCAATCATCCGAAGGGTTTGCTGCCAATGGTCAAGTAACTAACACGCTCGAGAGCCAAAATGTAATTGACTGGCTCGAAGCGGTTGACCTAGAACATGACATCGGATGGCTTGGGGTCAAAACAAACAGTCTAGAGGGAGACAGCGGAGACCGACTCGACATTTTCTTTGTCAAGATCTTCCACCATGACAACAACTTCGTCGTTGCCCCAACGGAACTTAACCATACAATGGAGGGTCGAGGGGATTACCTGATGCTTGTGCAACCAAGGGCGCCCAAGCAAGAGATTGAAAGAGGGTTCCAGATCCACAATATAGAACTTGACATCAAAGACTACAGGCCCTATGGTGAGAGGAATAACCAGCATGCCTAGTGCGTCGTGATGCATGTTATGGAAAGTCGTCATTTCTTTCGTAGCTAGTATGATATCTTCGGCTTTGAATCCAATTTTGTTTGCTGTGCACAAAGGGTAGACATTTAGGCCCGCGCTGTTATCAACCAAGGTGAGGGGAATTCGCAATCTCTAATATTGCGCCATAATGAACAGGGGCTGGTTATGATTGACTCCTGCTGGAGGCAACTCCTCATTGGAGAAAGAAATGATGTGAGACTCTGCAATCATGCCCACCATATTCTCAAGAGCAGACGGTTCTATGGTGGGGGAGATGTAAGAAGCCTAAAAGACCCTGAGGAAAGCCTCTCGATGTTCAGAAGAAGTATGGATGAGATCCTAAATAGAGATGTCAGCCTTAACCTTCTTTAGTTGTGATGTGATGTCGGCAAAGGGCTGCTTTTGCCAGGTAGAAGTGGTAGGAACTGAACAAGGGGCCATCTTGGAGGATTGAGCAATAGGCTGATGAAGGGAAGATGCTGGATGATCAGGCTAGGCTAATGGTGCAAGTGGCCTGTACACCCTTCCTGACTTGGTGACTTCTATGTACATCGCTGTGGCATAATCATAAGGTATGGTGGGTGTCCCTCATCAGGTGGACAACCAAAGGGGTACATGTTGCTAGCTCCAGCAGCGTCGATATCGAGTTGACTAAAAGGTGATCCGGCTGGAGAGGATGTTGGATAGGATGCTGGACAGGATGAGTAGGCATGGGTCAGGCAAGTAGACAAATGGGCGCCTCGAAGTGCGCAGTCGACGGTGTAGTGGTACGCTCCACCCTTGCGGTCAGCCATATCATGTGGACTGCCGACTCAGAACTAGCATGGCTCAAATGATGAAGACGTGTAGGGAAAGGCTCATCAACAGTATGGATCAGATCAATGGAGTCGACTACGAATGTTGTAGACCTAGAAGTAGAAAGGAAATGAATTCCTAAGGCCCCAGCACCTTCAAAGTTGTTATGCAGGCATAGGCTAGTTGACAATGTTAGGATAGGCGGGTGGTGCTTGTGCCCATGAAGGTGGTGGTGCAGGTGTAGTGTGTGCCTCTTAGGTGTCAATGACGATGACCTTACGATCAATCAAGTCCTAAATGGCATTCCGAAAAGCCATGCAATTATCCATCGAGTGGCCCACGCAACGATGGAAATTGCAGTGGAGGTTCGTGTTGTACCACACCAAAAGAGGGTTTGACAGGTGACAGACCTCCGAAAGGTTCAGGAGAGACACCACCTTGGGGAGGACAGCACTCAGTGGCTCAACAAGTGGGGTGTACTATCATGTAGCACATTGAGGTCGTCATTGCCCTAGGCGGGGTCCTTGCCGGACTAGTGCCATAGGATACAGCGGTTGGACGGTGGTGGTGATCTATGGCGTGTGTGGTGCCCTAGGTGCAGGTGCATAGATTAATTGATTCGGGAATGGTTGGATCATCACATTGACGGGCATGGCAGGCGACCCTATGTATGGGACGATAGGCTTGGGAGAATCCTGCCTCTTAAAGTAACTGGTACCAGCGCCGTTACGAGTGTTGCTGCTTGGATGGTGATCTAGGGAGGTTGCTTGTTTGGTGAAGGTGGCGAGTGCTGGAAAGCTGCAACTGCGAAGGGAGCTCTCTACATGTGCACTTGCCCAAATCAAAGATGGAATGGTGGTGACAGGCTGAATGCTCAATAGAGCACCAACATTTGGCTGCATGCCTTGAATAATGATTTTGATAGATTCCTCGTCGGAGGGTCTATCTCTCACTTGTGATGCAAGGGCGACTGCGACTGTTATACTCCCCAAATGGCTCGTGGGGTTTCTATCTCGTGGAGACAAGGTCCACCCTCTTTAGAGCCAAGTCGAGATTGAAGGCATATTGATCCATGAACGCCTGTGAGAGGTCATTCCAACTCTTGATCGATCCCATGTCAAGCGACGTGAACCACTTGAGGGCAGGACCAGTGAGACACTTCTGGAAAAGGCAAATCAGCAGCCTCTCATTAGCCTAGAGTTGAGCGAGATCTCCGCAATATGCCCTAAGGTGTTAAATGGGGCAACCCTTACTGTTATATTTCTCAAAATTGAGGATTTGGAAATGTAGTGGGAGTGTCACCTCTAGGAAATAACGGAGGTCCTGAAATCCATAGGGTTGGCGGTCGCCTCCTTGCACTTATAGAAGTGCTCTCTCTAGGTCACCCACCCAAGCATGGAGGGTTTCTAGAGCTGTTGCTGATGAGGGTGATGCAATAGGGGGAACGACCACATATACTGTGTGGGTCACACCTAAGTGCTCCTCTAGGTCCACCATCATGCCTCCTAGTGTTGTGGCATTTTGGCCAGCATATCCATGCAGAAGTGCTGGGTGCGATTGTGGGAATGAAGGTGCTTGAACTTGATGATGTGCGGGAGGAGGTTGGGCAGAAAGTTGTGTAGTAGTGGGTGTTGAATGTGGGAGTAGCAGCTACTGTAGTGGTACGACGGCAAGCTATAGGTTCTATGGTTGTTGTACTCTAGCCAACCCAATGGGCTGGCCACTAGATGTTGGAGTAGGATGTTGTGCAGTGAGGTGGTGTGTCTAAGGCAGTGGTGTCACACCTAATGTGGGTGTAGTGAGGTGGGGTGAGGGTTGAGGTGGTGATGAAGAAGGTGATGCCTGAAACACTAGAGTAGGCTACCAAGGAACCTTAGGAACAAAGGAGTCCATAGTAGACTGGATAGCAAAGGCCATGCCCTCGATCTTCTAGGCGAGGAACAATAGATATTCTACCTATGCGACAGGAGATCTCTCAAGGACAGTGAGGGATGGCACAGTCAAAGGTCCAGATGTCAAAGATAGGACAAATATAGGTTGCCTTGGAGGCAGGGAACCTGCAAGAGATGTCACCACAGTGAGCTAAATGCTAAAAGAAAAAGGGCCCTAAGGGAGCGAGGCCATCAGTGATACATCTGGAACCCAAGCAAGGGTCATCAAGATAGACTCAGTGCCTTGCTCCAGATTGGCTAAGGTATGTGGATGTCTTATGGTGTAGGGGACAGAACCTCTGTGATGCACGAAGGGGACAAGATGAACAGCAGAAGTCACAGTGATGATTGGAGGGACAGAAAATGGAGTGCCCTCTTCTACAATAGTGGTGGAGAGAGGCTCGCTGATGTGTTGGGCCATGATTGACAGGGAGCGGGTGAGAATAGAACTATGGTGGCAAATGAGGGGATGAATCCTAAGATGAGCTATCGTCAATGTGATGAATAACCCAAGAAAAGATGATCAACAAGGAAACGTCACAAATAGGGAATCAAGGCAAGAACACTCGAGCACTGGCTAAGGAATTCACGCTCTACCTGGAAAAAAGAAAAACTACCAATGTTAAAACTAGCAATAAGATGTAGTTATTAAGGTGGCGTGAATGGAATTCATGCACATGGATGCAACTGATATGCTCTCTCTCACCAACTAAGTGTTTCCCGTAAGGTAATAGGTGGTGTGTTGGTGGCCTCATCTCCTATAGTAGCATGGAGTTGTACCCTCTACTAACACTAACACGACCCCGAACAAGGGGGAACAAACAAGCAATACGCCCTACACTAATGCTATAGAACGGCCTACTAGAATTGTCCTTCACAAACTATAGGTGGACTCAGAGGAGAAGATGCATGCCTTATATGATCAATCATGCAATATGCATTTGTGCTTTTTACTTGCAACTTATTAACTAGGGGGAAAGAGTTTGAATTGCTCTCTAGTATGGCCTTATCAATTGTTTCTCTGAGTTTGTATATTTTATTTTAAGCCAGAAAGGGGGACAAACATGTCTCTACTTTCCTAGGCATATCAAATGCGAAAGGGGAAGAAAACACACACGTAAGGCAAACAAGCAAGCAAACAACAGTCAAAAGACAAGATCATGGCATGTGCAAGTGTCGTGCCATCATGATTGTGAAAAGAAAACATCCACCATATCAAATGGCAAGATATATAGGATGTGAGTGCAGTGACAGAGCAAATGTGTAAAAGAAAGTATGAAAGGCATGCTAAGTAAGCATACAAGCACAAGCAAGGCAAACAAGCCACATGTGAGGCCAACGCCTCAGAAAGTAGGAGGAAAGTAACTAACCTAAAAGCCAAAATCTGCTACTCCTCAGCGGAGTCGCCAGTTCTGTGACCATGCCCTCTTGGGAATTTGGCGCGGAGTCGCACTAGAGGGAAAAGGCCACAACCATGCCAAGATGGTGAAGGCACATGATAAGATAAAACAAAACAATTGGAGTCACCACCTAGTCTTTTAAGGGAAAGATGAGGAAAGCCACAAACAAACCACCAAAAGGATGAATGCATGAGATGCAAATGAAAGGCCAGATGTTTACAAACCAAAGGATGGGTGAGGATTCCTGTTACGCACAGGGAAGGTATTAGGCACCCCCGTATGCCCGAGAAACTTGGTCTTTCTAGTCTGATTTGCTTGCTAGATGATGAATGAATGCTTGCTAAGCCTAGATTGTGCTCTAATCATGCTAATATGAATGCCTGGTCATGACTAGATGGATGTGCAAGATGCTATAAAAAACTACGATGAAATCCACACAAAATGACAGAATAACGAAATATGATGCGATAAAGAAAATCACATGAAATGTTGATGTTTTTGGAGAGAATGGCTTGAGAAATCATATTGACATCAAGAGAATAAAGATGCAATAAACCAAAATCATCAGAATCATAGAAAACATCACGGACATTGGATTGGAGAAATTGCAAAGAAGTCTACGCAAAATAGGCAAATAGTGACATGTGAAGAAAATCACATAAAATGACTGTGTTTTTTAAAAGAATGTTTTGGAAAACCATACTGATATCAAAATGATCAAAAAAGGGATCAACTCAAATCGTTGGAATCATGAAAAAAATGTCATAAAAATCAAAAAGGGAAAATAATCCGCAATTGGGCCAATGTGGGACTTTAGGTCAGTTAGTGTATGCCCTTAGGCAGTGAAATCCAAATCAAATAGAAAAAATCTGAAAATGTGGAATAAATGAAATCAAATCAAATGCCAGGTGAAGGTGTCTGAAAACGAAATGAGGAAAAATCCACAAGAAATCACATACGATGCATGCTTGCTTAAAATAGATGAAATGATATGCAAGTGTAATGAAAACTATACAAAATACATGAAAGTGTACCTAAATGTGTAAAGGATAATGAGGAATGATTTAGACAGAGATTATGCATGACCTTGTGCAAAAACTAACATGCATGTGCATGAATTGATGGCATGGGGGTAATTTGGTAATTTCGCGAGACCAAGTGTAACGCCCCGAACCCGGGCACGCTACCAAACAATAGCATCACAAGCCTAATTACACAAATCACAGAAATAAAGACTGTAACCAGGCTCACCTCTAGGATCTCGATGCGCGGCTAGAAACTCCGATTCCCGCACC